>VZRO01000863.1:102190-143941 GCA_013397915.1 Daphoenositta chrysoptera
CCGCGCCGCGCGCGGCCGCGGCCCCAGCACAGAGACAGGAGCACCAGGCAGCCGTGGGACAGGTGCCAGCAGCCAAAGCACCCAGCGGCTCCGGGCAGGTACGTGCTGCTCCCTGCACAGCTCCTCTGGAGTGCTGAGCACTGGGAAAGTCGGTCCAAATCCAAATGGCAACGGGGGGGATTCGCAGGACAGCGGGAGTGATGTGGGTGTAACGCAGACACAGCCTTGCAGGAAATCCTGCGCTGCTTTCCTAAGGGAATATCCCAGTATACCCACTCTCCTTGGTTTTAAGGAAAAAACTATCTGCAGGGGCAGCTGACAGAGGGAATGATAGTTCAGAATGCTCAGGAACAAGAATTTTTGCATCCTCTGACACGGCCCTCTTCCAGCATCCTGGTTAGGCTCTTGTCCGGCGACAAGGACGAGAAGACACAGTCTTATCCTGCACCAGGGGAGGTTTAGGTTGGACAATAGGAAGAATTTCTCCACAGGAAGGGTGATTAGGTGCTGGAAGGAGCTGTCCAGGGAGCTGGTGGGGTCCCCATCCCTGGAGGTGTCCAAGGACATGGCACTCAGTGCTCTGGCCTGGTGACAAGCGGGGGATCGGTCTCAGGTTAGGCTCGATGGTCTCAGAGGTCTTTTCCAACCTAAATGATTCTGTGAATCTGTTAAACAAAGCAGGTCAGATTCCTTGTGCGGGATTGAAATATGGAAGTCTTTCTGTAAGAAATCCAAACCCCCCAGCTCAAGTGACATGCCCAGCTGCAACCCATCCTAAGCCCTGCAGCCACATTCAAGGCAGGAATTTCTGCTCTATTGCACTCCTTGAGCTGCTCACCAGGGCCTGAGCAGGTTAAATCCAGGAACATTTTCATTAACACCATACAATTAAAAGCAGACCACCTAACAAAACACCGAGGCCACTGTATGAAGAGACGGCCACCTCCTCCCCTTCCTCTGGTTTGGCTTTTGCAGAACACACCAGTTGTGATGGGTCCCAAAATGTGCCAGTGGCACCATGCTGAGAGAGGGAACCTACACGTCTGTCCTCCTCCAGCAGACAGAAACCAGGCACAGACAGGCTGGAATGGAACTGATCAATACGAGTGTCTGGGATGTTCTAACTACACAACAGCAGGGGAAAAGCTGCTTGTCCCTAACTTTGGCTGCTTTCTTCCCTGCAGGTGTGGAGCACCGCTGCACCTGAGAAGCTTCCGGAGCCCGCGCCTGGCTTTGTCTCTGAGAGCAGTTCCAGCGCCCGCAGCTCCTCTTCTGTGCCCACGGGCCACCAGGGCCACTTGGAAAAGCCTCGGGAGAGCACGAGGGCTCCCCCGCTGCACCTGCGCTCCGAGTCCGTCCCCGCGCCTTCCTCCTACGGCTTCACCCCGCCCGTGCCACCCGTGAGGACGCTGGAGAGCAAGATCGCCGCGGCCATGCACTCCAACAACACAGACACCATCAACAACTCCAACTACCACTCCTTCCTGGCCTCCTCCATGCTGGCGTCCTCCGTGGAGGAGGCGCTGCTGCCGCCGCCGCCGCCACCCAAGCACGCATCCCTGCAGCCGGTGTACGTGCCGCACCCCAAGCCGGAGAGCCTCCCCGAGCCCGTGGGGCCCGACGGCTACCTGCACACCAAGCACCAGTACCGGCCCGAGAGCGTCCCTGCCCACGGCTACCACAGCAAGGCCGAGCAGCACCAGCCCTACCCGCCCCGCCCGGAGCCGCCCGTCGCCGCGGGCGCACGCTACGGCTCCTACGCCACGCAGGGCAAGGGCTCTGCTGGGGGCCTGCACCCCAAGCCCCGCAGCCGCACCGACTTCGTGTCCTCCGTGAGCCCCACGGGGCTGCGGGGCACCGGCTACGCCGAGGAGGCCCCCCCGTACCCCACCATCCGCAGGGTGCAGTCGCTGCACGTGCCCAGCCCGGCTGCCGCCGCCATCCGCTCCGTGCCCATCTCCCGCACGGAGGTGCCCCCGGACGACGAGCCCGTGTACTGCCCGCGGCCCCTCTACCAGTACAAGCCATATCAGCCCCACTCTGACTACCACGTCACGCAGCTCCAGCCTTACTTCGAGAATGGGCGGGTCCATTACCGCTACAGTCCCTACTCCAGCTCCTCCGGCCCCCCCTACTACACCGCGGCCGACGGCGGCTTCTACGACCTGGATCCCTACAGCACCGTGCGGGTGCGGCCCTTCCACGGCCTGCCCGGCCGCGAGTTCGGCCCCTACGCATCCCGGCTGCAGGGCAAGGGGCTGTACCGCTACCCCAGCCTGGCCGCCTACCCCCGGGCAGGGCTCATCAACCACCTGGGCAAGGAGCACAGCTTCGTGAGCAGGGACGTGCCCCCCGCCCCGGACATCAAGCACATGTACATGTCCTGGGACCTGGAGGACATGGAAAAGTACCGCATGCAGTCCATCCGCCGTGAGAGCCGCACGCGCCAGAAGGTCAAAGGGCCCCTCATGTCCCAGTACGACAACGTGGCCCCGCTGCTGCCGGACGAGCTGGGGGGCCTGGATGCCGTCCACCTGCGCAGCAAATCGGATCCTGGCAAGAGCGGCCTGCTCACGGTGGCCGAAGGGAAGGAGGGCAGGTACCCGGCCAAGGCGGCCACGCCTGAGGGGGACGAGCGTTACTACGGGCAGCACGCGGAGCCCGAGCTGGACAGAGCCCACTACCACGGCGGGGGCTATGGGAACGGGCAGCCCGAGAAGCCGTCCCTGCCCCAGAAGCAGAGCAGCATCCGGAACAGGAAGATGCATGAGCCAGGCGGCAGCAGCAGCGAGCACAGGACGCATTTGCAGCAGGAAGCGAGCCATAGGCAGCCTCCCGAACCCAAAAACGGGCCCCCCTACCCTGAATACAGGCCCAAGGGCGGCCCAGAGCCCTCCGAGCCCATGGGCTACCAGCACTCGGGCAGCAAGTACATCCCGGCCGGCCAGGAGACCCTGAGGCTGAACCACAAGGAGGGGAGGCTGGCAGAGGACAGGTCAGACCTGGAGAGGCCCCGAGGCAGAGCATCCATGGAGAAGCACTCCAGAGACTGCTACAAGGAGGAGGAACATGCTGCGCCTCCTGTGGCACCGCCGCCCAAGCCCGAGCGGAGCCACAGCCTCCGGATGCAGCACCCCGAGCCCATGGAGAGGGACTCTGCCCTGCTGTACCCCTACCAAACCCTGGGCAAGCGCCAAAGCACGATGACTGTGGTGTCCCAGTACGATAATCTGGAGGATTACCATACCCTGCCTCAGCACCAAAGAGGGGGCTATGCTGGAGCGGGGGGCTTCGTGCCCCCCGGCTTCCCCCACGTGCACAGCAGAACTTACGCCACGGCGCTGGGGCAGGGAGCCTTCCTCCCCACAGAGCTGTGTCTGCAGAGGCCCGAGACAGAGGTGCACGTCGAGTGAGCTGGGGGGGACGAGGGATAGAGTCTAAGCAGCCTCTGCTGGACAGTGGACTGTTTTATTTTTTCAGTGATGGAAAAAACCCCCTGACCCTGCCCCAGTGAGCAAAGCAAACCTCCCTCAGCCCCCCCGGCCCTCTCTTACTGTTTTTATGTAGTAGAGCTATAGATTTTCATGTAGTTTTGAGCCACGTGGAAGGACAGGGCAGGCTGTTGGCACACAGGTGTTGCCAGAGGCCAGGCAGGGCTGACACACAGGCTGTTGGGGCAGGGAGGGAAGGAGTTTTCCCTTCCCAGACGTGACACTGGCTGCTCCTCCCCACGCCCACAGTGCCATGCACGATGGGCTGTGCACGATGGACTGTGCCCGCAGCTCTCTCCTGCTGCCAACTGTCCCTCCCAGGCTGGCTCCCAGGACAGGGGCTCCCTGCCACGCCGTGGAGGAACCGCTGCTCAGCCCCTCGGAGTCACACAGCGAGAGCTGGGGCTGGGGGAAAGGCTCCCCAGGGATCCTCTCCTCTGCTGATGCTGAGGCCCTTCCTCTCCCGTGGGCATGGTGCACCCACTGCAGCTACTCCGAGGTGGGTGGGGGCCTCTTCCGACTTCAAGCCTGTGGAATAGGCTCCAAAGCCAGCTCGGAACACGACTCACTTGTTACATTTCTTGCTTAACAAGCTGCTTCTGCCTAAAAGGGAGTCCAGTTCCTTCACATTTCTCTTTGTAAGCAGAGGCCAGCTGCAGGAGCCACGTAGGGCAGGTTTGCATTTCTCACACCAAAAGAATTAAATACAAAACTACACCAAACCCTACCCCAGAGCTGGGAACAGCACACACATTCCATGCCAGTTCTTCCTCTTTGCTGCAAGGCTTTCCGTGGCCCATATGAGCTCACTCCATCCTGTGGCTGGCCAGACTGTGCCATCTCACTGCAAACAATACTAGAAAAATAGATTTTAAAAATGTAAATTGAGAGCCCACCTTGCCAGCTGTGTGTGACAAGTTGCCTGCATGAGCAGCTGCCCTGGGCCAGGTCCTGCAGCAATTCCATCAGGGAATGCTCCTGCTGAGCAGGAGCTCTCCAGGCTCTCTGCAGCCTCTGAGTTCCATGTTGGGCAGAGATCCCTGTGGAGTTGTGGCACACAGGGAGCAGTGCTGTGCCCAGGTGCAGCTCTCGAGTACTTGGTGAGTAGGGACAGAAAGCCAGTGCACTCTAAAATACACCAAAAACGGTGTCCAAGCTATTAAAAAGCTCTGATATTGTAAAAACAGCCTGGCAGCTCCTCCTGCTGCCTCTCAGACTCCCCAGGACTCACACCCCCTGTACAAATAAAGCACATCCATCCCACTAGGCAGGGCTTGCAAGCAATACTTGAGATTTGGGAGTTTTTAAATGTTCGCTGATAAATTCCAAGGCCATTCCTGTTCCATGTGATTGAAGAACTTCTCTACCTGTTTCGAATCTCTAATGTTTTATGAAAAACCTGGACGTCCTGCAGTTAGCACACAGCTGCTTGGGTGGGGTTTTTTGAGCAAAAAAGTTTCATGGCTATTTAGGGACTTTTAAATCCTAAGGAAAACCTGCTTCTAATTGCTGACTAGTCTTTAGCTGTTTGCTTCTTTTAACCTTGGAACCTTGTCTGGGGCTGTTTCAGTAACTGCCTTCTGGTTCTATTTTATTGTGCAATGCTGGTGTTTTAAGCTTTTTTTATTAGAAGAGTTCTCACATGTTACGGAATGAAATCTGGCAGTAGGATAGAAGGAAGAAAAAAAAAAAAAAGATAAAAAAGCAGCACTGTGATCCAGGTTACCACAATCTCCTCACAAGGAATTCCCAGGTAGAGGGGTTGGGGTTTTTGGTAAGGGAATGCTTTTTGTAATGTTTTGTTTTAGGGAAAACAGACAGAACTGCACACAAAGGGGCCACTGGGTGAGCCACGCTGTCTGCACTGGCAGTAACTCCCAGGAAAGGCTGAGCTGCCCCGGTTCCTCGGGAGCCAGGCTGGATTATCTGTGCTCTCAGCAGAGCTGTGTTCTGCCAGGCCCAGGACCAGCCTCAGCCCCTGGTTACCTGCCAGGTCTCCAGTTGAAGCAGGGACAAGTGTTTGGTTCAGGCTCTTTGGGATTCAGGCTATTTGGGATTCAGGTAATGAGAGCTGCAGGTCCAACCTCTCTCTCTGTGAAAGCCTTAACTCCCCCCTGCCCCACAGCCTCTCCCTCCCTCCGCCTGGGCCTTACGTCAGCCAGGACTATCCTGCCACTACAAGGGGCTGGTCCCAGCTCCCACTCATTGTAAACGCCTCTGGATTTTCCTGCTCGAAGCCACTGTCTCCCTGTAGAGCCCAAGTGCCATCCCTGGACGACCTCTGCTGCTCAGTGCTGTGCTGCTCCCGCCCGAGCCGGGCTCTCCCTGCGTTGTGTGAAGTGCCAGGTGCCAAGCACCCGCTCATCCCATCGGAAACAAACCTTTCCCAAAGGGCTTCTGGAAGTGCACGCCTGTACCCTAACCCAGAGGGCTGCTGCAAACAGCCTTTTGGGAACGGGAGGAAGAAGACAGCAGAGCAGTGACTCCCAGCCATCTCCCCTCGGCACACAGCCACAGCCAGGTGTGCTCCAAGGGTGGAAGCTCTCCAAGAACCCAAACTCGTGTCCAGCACTGTTGAGCCACAGTACAGAATTCAAAAAGGTGAAGGCACCAGCTTTTCCCAGGTAACACAGACCAACACCTTTCTTTTGTTGTTGCTCCTGCCCATGGCTTCAGCATCCCGCACGATCCTGCCCCTCCAAGCCATACAGTGAACTATGCAGTCCTGCTCTGCTGGTCCTACAGAGAGTTCTACATCGTCATTAATCCCAAAATTCATAGGTGAGGTTGGAAAGGGTGTCGTGCATCAGAGTGAGGCAGGGAGGTGACACCAGGAGTCTCGGGTGGGTGAGCTGGAGGAAGGTGACAGCCCAGTCCTGTGTCCCAGCAGAGGAGTGGAGAGAGCAGGGTGACAGCAACGTAAATAATCCTCTAATCCACGTGTGGTTGTGCTCAGGCTCGGTAATTCCTTGCCTAACCACGTCCCCACAGAGGTGACCGCAGCTCTGTTCCTCAGCAGTTCCCTCACACGGGCACTGCATCTTCAGCTGCTGCTCCCTCCGTTTCCAGACGAGGGTCTCCCAGTGCACGCAGGAATGGGGGTCCAGGAGCATGCTCCAGCTCTGGATTTTCACCTCTGCTTTGGAACAGGACGTGAGCCACAGGAGACCTTCCCTGGGAAGGGCAGTGCAGTCGGTGGGTGAGTAATGAGGACTTGGCCCCTATGAAGTCTTACGCAAAGCATTAATTTCTGACTTTTGCAGAGTCTTATCAGGTGATATCTATATGCATCTCTGAGAACACCCCCACAACTTTGTGCCTCTGTCTTTGCAGTGATCCCCCTGCCCTGCTCATCACTGGGGGGATCAGTAAGGATTGCACAGTGGTAGTAAGTTGCTACACAAAACCAAAACCGACTTGAAAACGTCCTGTTCCTCTTTGAGCCCAGAAGGGACAGAACCTCAAGTGTGCTCTGCCATCCCCCAGGCTGGTGACAGGGCATTGGCTCGAGTGATGTGTTAAATGTCAGGAAACTGGGTGAGAAGTTTTCCTTCCTTTCGTTGCAGCGGCTTAGGCGTGTTCCTGTTTCCCAGCGCCGCGGGTCCCGGTGTGAAAGGCGTGGTGTGGTGTGAGCCAGCACCACCGTTCCTCCTGTGCGCAGGGTCCTGCCTCGTCCAGCTGGGGGGAGGGGGGGGAGAAAAGGGTTGTTTTGCTGTTCATTTTCCTGCTGTAGAAGACTTGATTTTTCTTTCCCTGAGCCGCATGAGAGAAACATCCCAGAAAGTCTTGGGTTACCTTTGGAGTTCCCTTCATTTTAATTTATAGAGTGTCTTTTTTTGTGAACTGGTGTAAAATGTATATGCCGACAAGCTCATGTATTTTTATGTAAATATTTTTTGTGGTTTCCCCACTTGCCCTTCTCTGTAAATATTAGGAATTCTCATATTCTTCTCACCTTGTATGATGCAGATGTGGTTTTGTTTCTGTTTTTTATTTGTACTGTAATGCAACAATCCAGACTGAGGTGTCTTGTGGTATTAAACAAAAGCAACAGTCCCACTGAGCTCACACTCAGATGTGCAACTTGACAGCATTAATCAAGCCAGGTTAAAAACTACTCTGGTGTGCCTGTGTGTATTTTTGCCTCTGCTCGTTAATTAAGAGTGTACGCAGAAAACAAAACAGGAGGAGCCGGCCTGGGGCTGTGCTTTGGAGGGAGGGATGCTGGCAGGCAGCTAAGGATGAAGGAGGTGACTTTGAATTCCCGTGCCAAGGCTTGGGCTTATCTCTGCCATTCCACCTGTGCCCATCGCTGCTTCTAACAATAAATAAGCCTGACTGGGCTGTGTGAGTGTCCCTTTCCTCTCACCCAGCACGACAGCGTGAGCAGAAACAGCATGGCCCTGGCACAGAAGGCACAGGGCAGATGAAGTCAGGACAAACAGATGGCACAGGCCACCTTTGAGCTGGCCAGGAGGGATTCTGGGCGCCACAGTAATGCTGCTCATAGTTAATTAATAGCAAAAAGATTATTAAAGGAAGTGAATTTCAAACGTTTTTAACACTCCAAGAAAGAATTCTCAGTCTTTTCATCCAGTAAATGTTAAGGGGTTTAGAGCTGTTGTCAGGAATGAAACCAGCCTAATGCTCCTCTCCTTGGAGGACAGGTGAGTCCACTGCTCATGGCCAGGGTGGCTCCTGCTGTGCAGTGCAGCTCTGCCCAGGGGCTGTGTTTGAACACAGGGGCTGCATTAGGGCTTTGGAAATCTCTGCCTCATCTGCTCCCAAATCCTTTCCGGTCCAGATCTGGTCATTAATGCACACCCAAACTCTGCACTGCAGTCCTTGGAGGGTCCCAGCAGCAAACCCAGCAGCCCAGCCCTCCTGTCTGAGGCAGGAATTCCTGCTATTCAGAGCCAGGATCAGGGGGCCTTGCAGGGGCTGCACCACGGAGACCCTCCATGCTCAGTGTCCCCCCTCTCACGGGAGGACACCAGAGCTGCCCTTGGAGGGCAGGACACAGGCTGACTTGGCAAATAAAAATCTTGACTTTTAAGTCCACTAGACAAATTCCCATCTTAACTACACTGTTAGTGGCTGCTCAGCCTGATTTCTGCACAGCACACTGCCGAGAAGGGGGGGCAAATCTATGCCAGGACACTCGGGTTGGGTGGGCAAGGGAACAGCAGGAGGATGAACCCCAGGGGTGTTTCCTCAGGGAGCAGCCCCAGAAGTGACATCCCACCTCCCCAGCTTGGCTTGGCCTGAAATGCTCCAAAAGCAGCACCATGGGCATTTCCTTTAATGCCGCCAAGACCCCAGTGAGCCCCAAATTCCAGGCCTGGGGTTCCACACTCCAGGAGAGGGCTCGGGATGCACCCAGTTCTCCAGCCTCTGCTGTGAGGATGAACAGGATGGAAACTCCATCCCTCTCTGACAGCCGGGCCCGAGCAGCTGAGGTCTGTGGGCAGAGCAGGCTGAGGAAAAGGGAGAAGAATGGATTTAAACTCTGCCGAAAGACTGGTAAAACCCGGGGCACAAAATCGCTTTTCCTCCTGAGGAGTTTCCAGCAGGCAGCGCTGTTAGACCGCCTCTGCCTCTCAAACCCGACCTGGCCGGCTGCTGAAAAGGATGGTTGTGATCCTTTCTGGCAGTTTCTTCTCGGGTTTCCAACTCCTTGCGTGTAGGGATGGGTTTCCTTTTAATTTTTTTTTCATACTAGAGGAGATCTGCAGAGTGGTCAGTGCCGGCAGCATCCTGAGGAGCATCCTGAAGAGCAGCCCTGTGTGAGCGCCCGGCCGAGCATCCCCCTGGGAAGGGACCTGCAGGCCTCGGCAGGGCTCAGCCACGGGCTGTTCAGGGCCCCGTCCCTAAGGAACACAGCGATATGTTCACTTCCACACTGAAAGTCATCCAAAACCAGCAACTGATGCTGGAAAAGCCAGGGAGATGCTCAGTCTGCCTCCCTCCCTCCAGCTGGTGCACGGATGCCCTGCTAAGATTCATTGTGAGCCCACAGAGCCAGAAGAGCCCCAGCACAAGCTCCGAGCCCAGCGCCTGCCAGAACAAGGCTTGGGCAAACACCTCCCCAGCCGAGCCGCGGCTGAGCCTCCCTTCACCTTCCCTTCCTCCCTTCCCAAACCCGAGCCTGCATTTGCGTTCTCATCTTCCCATCCCCGAGGGGCCGGGCAGGGCAGGGGGACAGAGGTGACTCTGCCCCGGCTCCCTCCCAACTGGGGGCTGCTGGTGCCCCTCTCCAGCAGGGCTTGACGGGAGTTTGGCAGCGTCACAGGAGCCGGGGAGGGATGTGCAGGTGACACAAATCCCCTGGATTGGCATTCCTGGTGCAGGAACTGCCTGCCAGCCCCTCCGGAGAGCTGGCTCGGAGGGCAAGGATCCTGCCCAGGCACGGCCCAGGAGCACCAGACCGGCCTCTTCCAAGGGAGGGTTCGTGATGTGGGGCCAACAGCAACAACCAAGATGGATGGGAAAAGCAATCCTTTGTGCTCCTCTCATCCTTCCCGGGGACAGCAGGAGCGAGCTCCCTGGTCCAGGGCTGTCCAGCCTCCTCCCACTCCTACCTCGGGAAGAGCAGGGAGGGCAGGGTCCTGCCCTTTGCTTTGCCTCTGCAAAAGCTTTGAGGCAGCTCTGCGTCAGGAGCTGTCACAGCAACACTCCCCTGTCCCTCTGCCATCACTTCATCAACCGTTCCTGAAGGGCTTCTCTTAATCCTGTGCCATCTGGGTGTTCAGACGCAGTGGGAGAAGCCAGGGGTGTTGGCAAGGGCTGGGGTGTCCCCCCCGCCTGATGACACCTGGGGACTGCTGAGCACCCACAGAGTCACTGCAGTGTCCTGTGGGGTGACCAAACCACACCCCCACAGCTGAAGTCATCAATTCAAGAGGCAGCAGAACCCAAACCAAAGGTGTGACCTGTAGAAAGCATCTCTGGAACAGGGAATGGGCTGTCCTGGAAAAAGGGGGGCCTTGGTGCATTTCACAGGGAAATTAAAGCTGCCTCAACTCCATCCTGTGCACCTTAATCCTTCCAGTTCAGATCCTTCCCAGTGAGCCAAGGAACGTCAGCAGACTCAGACAGACACCTTGAGTCCAGACTGTGACTGAGTTTTATGGTCAAACTGCAGGACAGGCTCCTCCAGGATCTGCCTGGGAGGGTCTCCCTGCCCTGCAAAGCCTCCTCCAGGCTCTGTCCAGAGCTGCTGTCCCTCCTGTCAGGCCACAGTCCCTGTTGTGCCACCCACGGCCTGCCCAGCAGCACAGGGGGAGCTTCACTGCTCTGATTCCCTCACAAGGGAAGAGGAAGATGGATCCTCCCAGAAACATCTTGGTATAGTGACTGAATCCATTAATTACAGGCAGATGCAGTCAGGAGGCCCCCACCTCCTGAACAAGGAGAGTTGCCTTTCCAAACACCGAAGGCAGCGGGGAAGAACGAGATCCTCATGCAGATCTGACCCTGATGGGGGCTGTGCATTTAGAAGGATGCAAGGATTGTAGGTGTGACAGGTAAGAAAGGAGAAACAGGTTACACAAAGGGGGAGGTTTTCAAGTAAAAATGTGTTCATCCATTTTTTAAAGATGTTGGAGAAGAATATTTGACTCCAGCAAGTGCTGGAGCTTTATGCATTATTCAAACTGTGTGAACGTTTGAAGCCTGGAGACCTGGAAACCTTCACTGAGAACAAGTCTCCTGGCACGCTCCCAGGGAGGAAGTGTGGGTGATCCGTGCCATGCCGGTGGAGGTGGCTGCAGCGGTTTTCGTGGATGCTGGCTCTGCTCTGCATCTCAGCACTTCACAGCAGCCCTGCTTCCCCTCTGCCCCCAGACTACACCGAAAATCCCAGTGGGATGCACTCAGGATACACCATGGGAGAAGCTGTTCCTAAGCCACCCGTGTCACATGGAACTGATGGAAACACACACGGAGAGGCAGCAGGGAGGCAGCGGCCGAGGGAGGAAGGAGAACACAGCAGCCCCCATTAAACCTGCAGGGGAAAACCAAGTCCTCCCTCCTCCAAATCCACCCTCGCCCTGCGGGGCAGCCAATCCCACCCACAGCAATATTCCAGAGAACCTCATTCTGCTGCACGTCAAGCTATAAATTCAAACATCAGAATAAAAAAAGAGGTGCCAGACAGGGCCAGGTTTTTCAGACAGGCAGGCAGGCAGCCAGCAGCACAAACACACTGAGCACGGGCAGACAGCTGCCTGGCCTCCTCCTCCTCCCCATCCCTGCTCTTTATTTATTCCCATCTTTTTTTATTTCTTTTCTTCACTATCCCTCTGGTTGCTTTCTGAGGGGGACCTGCATCACCTCGCCCGTGGGGTTTTTGTTTCAAGCCTTTGGTTTCTTTTCTCTGAATCCAGCTCAAGCTTTGCCTGCCTTTCCCCTTGATCCAGTCTCACCAGGGTGGGAACTGGAGCAGGATCTGCCTCACCTTCTGTGGCCAAAATCAGCTGGGGAGGGATGGCTGAACAGGAAGGGCAGGTGGATGGATCCCACCACAAACCCAATTGTGCTGGCCAGAAACCCCTCTCTCTTCTCACTGATATGGACAAAGTGGAATTTCAGCAAGAATGCAGCATTTCCCAACTAATCTCCAATACAAAAGGCACATTCACACACTACAGAGCAGTCACCAACTGCTGCAGGAGAGCAGGAGGGGCTGCCTCAAATTTCCTCACATTTCCCTTGTGTGAAAGCCTCTTGGGAAAGGAGCCAAAGTGCCACTACTTTATAAAATACTTTCCTCAATCAATAAAATAAGTCCAAAAGCAAAACAAACCCACTGTAACAACACCCCAAACCCACAACCTTTTCCCTTGCACCTCAGGGATGGTTTTAAGGTGAAGGATGAGGGCAGGCTCGGTGTCCCCACCCACAGTGAGCTCTTCCCACGGGTGCAGGTTTCCCTCAGGGCTGTCAGAGTCTGGAATCTGTAGGGCAACTGGGAATCATGGAATGGTTTAGGTGGGAGGGAACCCTTTAGGCTCATCTAGTCCAACTGAACTGAGTGATTTTCACGTCAGGTTTTGATGGACAGGTGGGCCATCAGGAAAATAGGGAAAAGCCCCTTCCCAAGAGCCAGAGGGGTTATTTGCTGTCGCTGAAGCAGGAATTGATGGCATAAAAGCCCACGAGGCTCTAAGTTAACCACTCTCTTCTCCAGAGCAGGATTTGAGTAATAGAGGGATGGACATGAGACCACGGGAAGGAAAGAATATTTACTGGGAGCTGAGCAGGTGAACATGATCCATCCTGCACCCCACAAGAGGGGGGTCAGGAGCTTTGGAAAAGGACAGTGGGGCTGCACAGACAAAAACCGTCATGAAGCTGAGACACAAAGGTGCAGACTGAGACTCCCCAGCCACCCCTCTGGTAGCAATTCCCAGCGTTTGAGTCCCTCACTTTGCAGCCTCGGGAATTCTCTTTTTGTGGGTTTGTACTGTAGATGCCACCTCTGCTCCCTGCTCCTGCACACTCCCATCACATCCTGCCCCCACCTCAGCTCCAGCAGCTGTGTCCCTGTTCCTGCTCCCTTTCAGCTCAGCTCGGGGAGGATGGGCAGCAGAGCAGTGAGGACGAGGAGGGAGCAGAGACGCCTGCGGAGAGTCAGAGCAGGCAGAGAGGAGCTCAGCACCTGCATTAGCAGGAATCTCTGATGGTTTGTGTCTCCCCACAAAAGCACCAGTGGGAAGGAAGCTCTCAAACCCCTCATCATGAAAGGGAAGAAAGAGAACAAGGAATGAGGTTTACATTCTTTTTCCCCTACAGATGCTGTGGCTTTCTGGGTGTGACACAGACAATCTCAGACCCAGAGCATCCATGTCCTGCCAGATGCCATGGGCTGGAGCACCCCTGAGCTCAGCAGTGCCTTAGAGATGATCCATCCTCACCTCTGGGAGGCCTTTCCCCCATCAGGACCTCATCACCACAGGCTAATTACTCATTAACAGTAAAACCCTGCTCACACAATCCATCCTTTATAAGGAGAAGGGGTCCTGCAATGGGAACCTGGGCCAGCAGCAGCTTCATGGCAATCCCCGGCTTGTGACAGGGACACAGAATTTGTCTGTTAAAAATCCCTAAAGGACTGGGGAATGGATGATCGCAGGTTGGATGGAGCTTGGGGCACCCTGGGATAGTGGAAGGTGTCCCTGCCCAGTGGAACTGGATGGGATTTAAGGTCCCTTTCCAACCCAAACCACTCTGGGACTCCATGAAGAGATTTCAAAACACTCCAGTTTCTCACTCCCAGGCCTTGGGAAGCAGGTTTCATCCCCATTTTACTGAAGGAAAACCAGAGTCTGAGCTCAGTGAATTTACTGAGTCAAAGAGCAGCTGGGAGGTGACAGTGGGACCCCACAGTCCCCAGTGTCCCCAGGGGACCCTGCCACAAGTGACTGAGCTCACTTTCCTGGCTTCCAGCTCCAGGTTTATTCTCTCCTGGTTTATCCCCGCACAGTGATGGGGAGCAGGGCACACTGCAGACCCTCCTCGGGCTCCTCAGCTCCCAAAGCCCAACTCCCGGGCTCCGATGACACCAGCAACCAAATCAGTACCTTCAGAGGTAATTAAGCACCTGATCAATTCAGGGCCTCTATCACTAGCTGGACATACAAAAGAGATTTATCCCCTTTATTTCAGCAGGCAGCAGAGTAGGATGGAGAGCTGCCAGGACAGGGACAGAGCCCTGGCCAGCCTTCCCCATCCTGCAGGTTTGTTTTTGGGCACTCCCAGGACTCCCACTGAAGCATCCTGAGCTCAGGAGGGCACTCTTTACTTGAGGAATAGAAATGTCAAAGCAATTAAGGCTGAAGAGGTTCTCTTCCTCCCTATCCACTCAAATCCTGTTAATTTCCTCCAGTGTGCACAAAACATCTCCCATTTAACACTCATCCACGTGTTCTCCCTGAACCATGGTCAGGGGATGAGGCAACACTCCCCTTTCTGCAGAGGAACTGCTGTGATGTGCCTGGAAACCACCCCGTGCCACTGGACACACCTCAGACAGTGGGGAAAAGCCAAATTACTGAGCCCCAAAGCTCTGAGCAGGAGTCACAGGGCCCAGGGCCACCAAGCAGCCCTGACCATGCTGGAACCCCCCTCCACCCGTCCCCCACCCCAACTCTTGAGTGTTTCTGCTCTACCTGTGAGAAGAAGCTGTCACTGCCCTGCTGGTCCCACTCCTGCTCCTGCCCTGCTCTGGCAAGGACAAGGTCAGTGGTGGATGCTTCCTGCAGAGGAAAACCCCCTGTGGGCATTCCCAGGATCCAAGCCCTGGAAGGCAGCTCCGTGTCCCTGTGGAAAGAGGCAGGAGCCAGACAAGGGCACAGCTGACCTCATCCTCCCTTGGCCCAAATCCCCCCAGCCCCTCAGCCATCCCCTCCCTGGGCTCCTCTTGTCCTGAGCACCCTTCTGGGGCTGGGTCCTGGGGAAATAAATGCAATCCCTTCCTTTCAGTGATCCATCCAAGGCTGAAGCCCCACAGAAAACATGCAAGGTAAGGACATTTCTCCCAAGGCCTCTGAAGCAGCAATAAACCCTTCAGCTGCCTCCCAAACTGATCCACCTCTGAGGCCACAAGAGGTCCAAGAGCTGTGGCTTGTTTCTAGGTCAAGGCACTTCCACTCCCCATTCCCACCACGAGGTTGCTGGGGGCATAAAACCCCCAGTTTGGGCTGTCTGGTGCCACCAGGATCATCAGCTCCCTGACTGCCATGAGACAATGGCTTTATAAAAACAAAACAGCCTCATTTCCTGGAACAGGAAAGGGAGAGAGAGCAGGGGAGCTGCTGGATGCAGCCCCAACCCACCCCAACCCACCCCAGTCCAGCTCAGCACCACAGCACCTGGCTCTGCTGCCCCAGCTAAGGGACCACAGCTCAGGCATCCCCTGGGGACAGGACACAGCCCCTGACACCCATCTCTGCAGGGCTCGGCGCTGACACCGCTGTGATCCCACCCGTCCCCTCCCCTGGCTCCTCTCCCAGTGCCAGGGGCTGCCCAGGAACCGGGGCTGGCTCCAGCCTGGTCTGGGAACGCAGCAGGCACCGTCTGCAGGGGACAGACAGGGGCTGGGAAAGCAAAAGCCCAGAGCTGAGGGGACGGGGTGGGTGCCACCACTGACCCCTCTGCAGGTCCCTGCAGGTCCCACTGAGCCTCTGCCTCGTCCCCTCCTTTGTCCCCTGGCACAAAACCAAGGGGGGTTCCTAAAACTCACACACCTGAGGATGGCTCAGTACTGAAATCTTAGACTCCTCTTTGGCACCACAGGACGTGCCCCTTGTCCGGTCTGGCACAGAAGTATAAAGGTTCTGTCCCCGTGGAGAACCCGAAACACGGAGTGTGAGCGAGGGAACGACACCCGAGTGCAGAGCAGAGTCCTCTTCCCACAGCTGGAGCTCCCAGCAAGGAGCTCCCTCCCAGCAGGACCCACCCCAAACCCACCACTCAGAGCTAAGCCCCAAAAACCCTCTGTAGGTACAGGACTTGCCATAAGGCAGCAGAAAGATGATCTCCAGCATCTGGGCAGGCACTTGGTCAGCCTGGGGCTGCAGCCTCTGCTTTAAATGTCCTTTCGGAGAGAAAGCTGTCAGGACACACAGGTGCAGCACCAATGACAACAGCTAAACAATGACAATGACAGCAGGGTCCTCTCCCAGCCATGGGCACTACCAAACCACACATTCATCACCCGAACACAGGCACAGTCCCTTTGGCTCCACATGCACTTCTAGCAGGGAGTTCCACAGTCTTTGAGATTAAAAAAACACTTTAAAAATCTATATTCAACCTCAATCAGTTCAAAATGAGCTGTTTCTTTTTAAATTTTGTGGCATTCTTGGTTTGGTTTTTTACTCCACCTCTCTCCCTGGCTCAGGGACGTGACATTTCCATAATACACTGGCTTCCACTGAAATTGAGATAATTCCTGGGCTGTGGCCTTTTGGAAGGCAGGAGTCAGGACCAGCTTCCCCCCATCTCAGTATCTGTGTGCCCTCTCTTCCCTCAGACAACCCCAGAGCTGTGCCAGCCCAGGAGGAAAGGGCAGGAGCTGTGGCAGGCACATGCTGCTGCACTTTCATTATCACAGTCACAACACGCTGCCAAGCTGGGTGAGTATTTTTAGACTAGGAAAGAAAAAACCTGGGCATTTATCAGAGAATTATTAATACAAAAGCAGCACTAATATTAGCAGTGTTCGCTTTCCCCTATACTTATACAAATTGGGGCTGGTTTTTTCTCTTCTCCAGCTTTTCTAGACAAGGAAATTGGTGCTTCTCCACCACTGAAGGGTCTTGGAGAAAGATACCAAGGCAGGGGAGCAGGGATGGGGGCTCCAGGAATTAAGGGGGTACATGGATGTCCTAAAAAGACATTTGTCATCCTAAAAAGGACCCCTTGGACTCCTGCCATGGATGGCAAAAGCTGTCACACCCCACAGGCTCCCACAGGGCCCTTGGCACGAGTGCAGTGTGGCACACACACTGAGGATCCATGGGCATAGTTCTCCCATCCTCTGGAATATCTTTGCTTGGGGGAGACTTGCTGACAGGCAGATGATCAAGGCAGTCCATCTGAGTAAGACTGGCACAGATAAACTAGATTAAACCCCTGTGTGGACTCAGCTAGGAGCAGGTCTCGTTTATTTTAGCTCTGAATTAAATAACTAAAGGCCACTTTTGTTCTGACCAAGAGCAGCCATGCCGGTGTAGTTTAAGTGATCCACCTTCAATCCATGCTCTTTGTTAGTCTGGACTAATTTTCACCCAAGTATCCCTGATCAAACAAACCTAAAGCAGGACAGAGGGTCCTCCTGAGCTGGCTCCAGCCAAAACAGGTCCAACACTGACCAGCAACGGGATGGGGCAAGCTGGGAGCAATTTCAGCTCCTTCTGCAATGACATCAAACTGCCTCAATCCTTGGGGTGAGCAGAGGCCACGGCAGAGCCCAGCTGGCACAGCAGTCCCAGGATCCCAGACCGGAGCCTCCTGTGCTGGAGCAGGGTCCTGCCACGGCACAGGAGGGAGCCCGGGGGCTTGGACACCTCCAGAGGAGGAGACTCCACAGCCTCCTGGGCAGCCCTTCGGGGCTCTGCCACCCTCCAAGGCTTTCCTCACAGGACACGTGGCCCGGTCCCCTCATCATCCTCACAGCTCTGGATTCCTGCTGGATTTGCTCCTGGGTTTAGTGCCCAGGCCACACTGAGGCTTTCAGCCTGGTTTTCTCTCGGAGCCATTTCTGGCTTGGCTGTGCACGAGGTTATTTACAGGAGCCCAGGGAAGAAGGGGAGGGAAGGAGGGATTTTGCTTCTCCAGAGAAAGCTGCTGCTGTCAATGAGCAAAGTGAAATACCCTGGAGAGAAAGAGCCTGACAAGAGCCTGAGCCCCGGGAAGTGTTACTGGGACGGAGTTGGAGGCTGACAGTGGAGAAATGAAAGGGCTGAACAGACACTGCAAGCAGTGAATGAAGAGCAGAGGTGCCCAGGAAGGGCTCTGCACACGAGGCAGGAACAGCAGCTCCTTGTCAGCCTCGGGCTGAGCAGAGCAGCTCCAGACGAGGCGGGTGATGTTTATCCCACTCACACTCCCACATCCCCATTTTCCACAGACAAGCCGATTTCCACTGGCCTGTTCCCACTACAGCAGCAGCAGCAAATACTGGAGATCTTACACAGCAATTCATTGAGCTGGAAGGAGACGCTCTGGAGGGGGTTTTATCAAGATAAGATAAGCAGTAGCTCGGCTGCAGAGGCAGAGACCCATCAGAATGTATGATCTGCTTGGCCCCTTTGAGCTGATTTATATTTGGGGAAAAAACAAATACAAACACATACAAATACCTGAGACAGCTTCTGTCCTCTGCAAGGGAAAACACGCCCACAAACACTGGTGGTCACAAGCTTTAGGCTTCAGTGCCTTCCCCTGTGCCAAGGCCACACCTCGGCCACACCTCAGCCAGACCCAGGAGCTCATGGGAGGGCATCTTTTTGGAGGAGAGAAGCCCCACGGACAATGAAGCTCTGCCAAGTTTTCTGGCAGCAGCAGCCAGGCACAGGGCAAGAGCCCAGAGCAGCAGCCCTGTGGCAGGAAAGGCTCTCACAGCAGGCAGATGTCAGCAGGCTGCAGAGCCCCTGCTCAGAGCAGAGCCCCCGAGACCCTGGGCCTCAGGGGGTTCCTTCGTCCATCGCCTCCAAACCTCACCCAGCTGCACTGGGCTTCTAAACAGCAACGGAGTTGGAACCCACTCTGCAAACCTGCAGCCAAGGAACCGGTTCAGCTTTTGAAGTGATGTGTTTGCAGTTAAAGGATCCATTTTTCCCAGCATAAACAAGGCCATGGGTTAAGTGCAGCTGTTCCATCAAATACAAGCAGAGAAAAAACCAAGGATAAATCAGTGTGTGAGCTAAGAGAAGAATTACTTTTACCTCTTTCTGTTCACAAATGGATTGGAGCAACTGAGAGTTTTCCTGGATCTATTTATGATGGGAAATTCGCAAGGCTATTCCTGCAAATAATTAGTTATTGATCCCTAAATTTGCTTAGGGAAAAGCTCTCCTAAGCAAGTCAATCTATTATTCAAGCCACATTTGTTTAGGGATTTGTGGCACTGGAACCACATTTTTGGTTTCCTACAACCTCAGTTTTCTCCATGAGTGAGGGAGGTGTTTGAAATCCCATTTTTCAGAATCAATTCTTTTTCCCCCCTTCTTCTTCCAATAAATGCTTTTCTCCAGTATTTGCCTAAAAGGTTTTGAATACTTCTTGGCAAAATATTATAGTTATTTTATTGATACTCGAGGAGCATTTTCCCAGCATATGGATGTTCTAACTAATAACAGCAGCACGGAGTCCTTGAATTTCTCCTGACTCTGCGGGGCACACAACTGGGGACAGAGCCACTTCTGCTCAGCTTCCTCCTTCTTCTCATGACAGAAAGGCTCTGATAATCAGAACACCACCCAACACACTTTTTGTTACAAAAGCACACAGATTGCACACAAACATGCCACACAATCTTTTCCCACTGTCAGGACCTGGCACGTGGTTGGGATTCCTCAACCCTGTGTAACAAAAAACCCCGTCTCAGGGGCTGGGGTTTCACTCAGGGAGTGCTGAGCCCTCACCATAAACTTTCCTTAGGTCCCTTTTCCCGAAGCTGGAGGAATCAGCAATTTTCTCCTACCCCCATTTGCAAGAAGCATTTATTGTCCTCTGATCTGAGTTCTGGTTGGATTCAACCACCCCTAGAAATGCAGAGCAGACTTTCACTCTGCAGCAATTAGAGGCAAAACCTGAGCAAATTAACTCTCCACCTTCAGCTCCCCTATTTTGTGCTTCCCTGGGCTCTGGCAGAACAGGCGGCCTGTGCCTGATATAAGAATATTACAGGGAAAACCCAAATGTATGGGGGTGAGGCTGCTTGGTGGAGTGTTCCCCAAATCTGTGTGACACCTGGGAGTCCCACAGGGCTCTCCTAGGCCAGGCACACACAGGTTGAAGCCAAAGAAAGCAGCTGGGACCGACACAATCCCAAATGCTAGAGGGGTCTGGAAAGATCACATCACATGGAATATCCTGAGCTGGACCCACAAGGATCATCCAGCCCAGCCCCTGGCCCTGCACAGACCCCCCAACAACCCCACCCTGTCCATCCCTGGCAGCGCTGCCCAAACGCTCCTGGAGCTCTGGCAGCCTCGGGGCCGTGCCCATTCCCTGGGGAGCCTGGGCACTGCCCAGCACCCTCGGGGGGAAGAACCTTTCCCTGAGATCCAGCCTGACCCAACAGTCCTTCCACACCTTTAGGTGGCCACTGATTTTAGAGGTCTCCCTAATGCAGCTCTCTCCTTTCTGTCTGGACCATCATGATTTCAAGTGCTCCTCAAGCTCCTTCACATCCCATTTCCCTGCTCATCCCCCATCTATTCTGCAGCAATTCTTACAATTGTGTGCCACAAAGCCCTGTGGAAGTGTTCCTTTGTCCTGCTGCACTCACATCAGATGCTGGTGTGAAATGTACTTTTTCAAACTCCCAACCCCAGCCCCAGCAGTGTTTGTTACTGCAAACACCCTGAATTGTCCCTGAGCCTCCTCCTCCCCTCCTCCCACAGCTCAGTGCCCTTCCCAGCAGCTTTGGAGCTCATTCCCTCCAACAGGCCATGCAAATCTCTATTACCACACCATGATGGGCTCAACAAAAACCACCATTTCCAGGGCAAAGGGAGGAAATTTCTATTTGGTTTTGGTTGGGCTTTCATGTTTTAAAAGCATGTTGTGAAAAAATAAGAGGTTCTCTTAGAGATAAATCTGCCTTTGCAAGCTGAACAGGAAAAGTGCATTTCCATGCCTTTCCATGCCTCAGAGCCCTCTTTGACAGCTCAGGAGTGTGTAGGAAAACCTGGCCCTAGGCACAGGCTTTGGGTTGGAAGGGACCTCAAAGACCATCTCATCGAAGCCAAAATCTGGTTTTCATTAACTCAAACTGCATTTCACAAGTGATTTATCCTCACAATAGGATGAGCAGGGGAACTGAACCTCAGAGAATGAAAACCACAGAACTTTAGGGTACTAATGGGACCATATGAACATTTATCTAACCAGTAACATCCTGTAAGGTGCCTTTACACATCAAAAGTGTCACCAGTGCCATTAGAGTGGCCACAGAAAGGCCAGAGGACAGTGACACCCAGGGGCTCAGGATTCCCAGGGCAACGCCCAAACTTCCAATTACATCTGCTCTTAAGAGCAAGGATTTATTTCAGTATCACTGAACGAGAAAGAACAACCTCAAGACTTTGCTCAGAGGATTCTGAGCTGCCCACTGATTCTCACAGCAGCTTTAAAAGAGCCCAGCAACTTTTAAAAGTCCCTATGAGTTTAAGGACTGCCACAACTCCCCGTTAATCTGAGCAGGATCATCAGCTTGGCTGTCACCAGCACCTAAAGAAGCCCAGATTTGGGGGCCAGATCTCCCTGGCTGCCAGTCAGTGGGAACTGGCTGCCACAGCCCTTTAACACCACGGTTTGCCCTTCCCACAATCAAAGACTGTCCGGAGGAAACCGAGTGATCAGGTTTTGAACACTCCTATTAAGAAACTCTTTAAAACTGAAAAATCAGCAGGCAAAGCACAACTGTGCTGCAAATGTGATGTCAAAGATGAGACCAAATGAGTAAAGAATCCCAGGCTTTGGTTCAGCACCTCCTGGATGCTGTTTGGAGAGGTGACACTTTATAATCTTTAATGCACTTCAAAGCCGTGCCCTGCTGAAAACCCTGTGAAATTAAATGGGCTCCTTGCCTTGCCATGAGGGAGGCAGCTGGAGCAGCCACAGGATTACACTGCTCTCTGCCCCAGATGAGCCTGTCACCAGCGAATTCCTCCTCCCCCTTTTCTTCTTCCCATATTAATGCCCTTCATCATAACAAGGATTCCTTCCCACTGCCAAAACTCAATTTACACTATTTACTTTAATGACCTCATTTGTCATCCTGGCCTGTGCTGCTGCCTCTGGGACCACAGCCTGTCCTGCTGCCAGAAGGTCTCATCTACAGTTTGCTCTTTCATTATTTTTTTAAAGATTAAATTGCTTCCATTTCAAGGCAAACAGTCTGGGACAGCGAGATACATTCATGCATTTGATCAATGCATTTTAGGGTTATGGACATCCCAGTCCCAGCTGACTCCCATCCACTGCATCATCCACTTATTTCCATCACCTTTGGCTTCGTTATTCCTTTCAATCCTTGCAAAAAATACCGGTTGGGACATTTGAATATTGCCACAACATTAAGTTGTGGGAGGAATTTTAACTCCTTTTTGGGGGAAGAATAAGAGTGTGATCATTTCCTTCCACAGTGCATCTGTTCATTTGTCTGTCTAAACCCCATTTTTTATCTCACAGCCTTGCTGCTCCAGAGAGGTGCATTCCTTCCTATTAAATTAGAATTCCCTCTCCAATCCTGACATGCTCAGTAAAAATTCAATGGTAATGAAGTCATGTAAATAGGTTAGGGAAGAGCACAATGCCTCATGTTCCATTATGGCCCATGCTCTGTGCAGAGCAGAGTGCTGGGCTGGGGCTGGGGGGGCCCCAAAACCACACACCAAACCCAGCCAAGGCAGCAAAGCCCCTCAGAGCAGGGCTGTCTGAGAGGGCACTCCTGCCTGGCTGCAGGGCTGCATAAAACACTCCCCAGCCTGTTTGCAGCAGTTTCAAAAGGAGATATTAGAGCCCATTTTCCTGTTTAGGAGCAGCTTTGCCTCCTCCCAGTTCACTGGGACAAGAGGTGTCCTCCCAGAGCAACCTGCAGTGGCCACTGCTCTGCTCTCCCAGTTTGTCTGGGAGCACTGGCCAGGCATGCTGGACATCTGCTGGACGTCACCTGAAAATCCCAAATTAAGGCTCAACCAGAACAAACATTAATTCCCAAGTGCCAAACTTTGAATCACAATGTCACTCCTTCCTTCACTATTTAAAGATCTTTTTCCCAGATAAACAGAAACTTGTTTTTTAACCAAAACCAACAGCAGTGAATCTTCCCTCATAAAAAACTTCAGAAACTTGCAGTTATTTCAAAGCTAACAAGTACCTGCCTCATTTTGTTCAGCACCTGTAACTACAGGACTTCTTCTTTCTTGTTTCCTTCCATCCCAAACATTTGTCTTCAGCCCCAATAAACATCACCCAAACCCTTCGTAGTGATTTCAAATATGCTGATGCATTTCTTCAGAAGCCCTTTTAGTCAACAAATTGGTCCCAAATTAATAGTCCTTGTTATTTATACAGACACAGCCTTGCTCAGGCTGTCTCCTAAGTAGACTTCAGCAGGAACATAAGGAATAATATCTTTTCCAGACAAATTTGAGTCTGATATAAATGTAAGTATTTTCTGCAGAAAAACATGCTTCAGATTTCTCATCAATATTTATACATGAAGTGAAACCAAGCTTTTTAACTTGCTTCTAGGTAATATATGATGGTAACTTGACAATAACACAATTTTACAGGTTATGTATGATGCATAAAAGAACATAAATATTATTTACCGTCAGAGGATCAGGTTTCTGGTGTGTGGGGAGAAGATGGAAATTATTCCAGCAGTCTTCCCTGGATTCCCTCAAGTCTTGCCCTGGATCACCACATGCAGATGACAGCAGCAGCAAGGCTGAGGGAAAACAAACCAGAACTGACAACATCACACCAGCAAAAGCATCACCAGTGTGGTCTGAAATAATCTGCCAATACAGCAGCAATAAAACAGCATCAAAGCTCTTGGAAACATCAGGTAGTACCACAAAGATGCAAACAATTTAGAGACTGTGCACTGGAACTCTGGAAAACAGCTCTTAGACTCAATAATATTTTCTCCTTATTTTCTTTTGCACTCTTTTTTACCTTTATCTGTGCAGGACTTGTGTCCTTACCTTACTCTGCTCACTGCAGCACAGAATGGTGATGCCTGAGGCTGGAAAGGACTCTTCACTACTTCTGTGGGAGCTGCTTTCCAAGGAAACATGGGGGGAATTTAAATAAAAAGAATACATTGGAAACCCCATGGAATTTGCATGTGAAGCAGGGAAGAATTCAAATTGTTCCTGGTTTGCTGGTAGGGACAGCCACTAAAATAATTCCAGAAGAGCTATAAACAAAGAGGGAGAGCTTGGAAAGGAGGCAGAACTGTGATCACTGGATCACTGAGGTTGGAAAATCCCTCCCAGCCCATCGAGTCCCAGCTGTACCTGATGCCCACCTTGTCCCCAGCCCAGAGCTCTGAGTGCCACCTCCAGGCCTTCCTCAGACACCTCCAGGGGTGGGGACTCCAAAGCCCCCTGGGCAGCCTCTTTCCATGGAGAAATCCCTCCTGGCCACCCAGGATGGACGTGCCAGGGAAGCCCATCTCCCACAGCGTGGACACGATCTCCAAACCCAAGGTGAGACCTTCACCCTGTCGTCCTCACAAACCAGACTTCCCTGGCCCTCCCTGTCCCAGGAGTTTCTGATCCACTGAGCCAGGGAAGAGCCTCTTCCTGACAGACACAGACCTCTCACGCCTGGCATCTCCCAACACCTTCTCCAACGTGCAGAGGAGTATTTGTAGTCACAGCAGGTAAATGAGCTGTGGACAGGGAACACAACGAATTTAATGGCATGAATTATTTACACACACATTCAGCAAAGCCATCTTGCTACACAGCAGCCCCAGCAGCTGGGATTATTAATTTATAACCCAACTACAGCTACATGAAACAGAACGAGGCTTCCATAAAAACTTAACTGTGGAGCCCCAGGAAATATTGCCCAGCACATCCAGGCAGTACAACAGGGCTCTCCAGCAAAGCCTCAGCTGAAAATCGTCACGTCTCTTGGGATATGGAAAAACAGCCAATGGGTTCCAGTTTGCATCCAGGCACGTCCTTGCCTGCAGTGCCCATCCAAACAATGCATCTTAAGCAGGATTTGCCTTTAAGGTTCTAAAATAGCCCCAAATTCGTCCCTTTCCAACAGCAGTGCCAACACTAAGGAGCAAGACCCTTGGAGAGGTAACAGGGAGCATCCCCCACTCCTGCAATGTCCCCTCTGGGCCCCACTCACCCGATGGGAGCAGGGGAAAAGGGACACCCTTCCATCCAAAGGGAGAGCAGCAGAAGCCTTTGGGGGTGGGACAGCACAGGATTTGATGAGAAGCTGCAGAGCACGAGGAAGAAAGGGAGAGAACTGGAGACACCTGAGCAGAGAGTCCAGGAGAAGGAAACGGGGCACGGAGCACAACTACAGCAGCCAGAGTGGGGATTGGGGAATTCAGGGAAACCAGGGAAGCACAGTGGTCCAATTCCCCCCGGAACAAGAAATGCAGATAATAAGTCTGTGAGGAGAAACCTGGTCAGCAATGGGAAGCTTGCAGGCTGGGAATGGATGAGGAAGTGGGAAGGCTGAGCATGGAAGAACATGAGGAGCTCCACAGCATCACGGGGCAGCTTTAACCACAGCCTTTAACACTGGGTGTTCATGGACACCTGCAGTCCTGCAGGTGTCCTGCAGTCAAACGTGGCTTTATAGAAACACAGCTTGTCCCTGGCTTTAACCAGGGGCTCCACATTCTTGAATCCTGCCAGTGTGCTTTGTGGCCTCTGCAAAGAAACAGAAGCCACCACTACAGGCATGTTCCCAGCACACTGTTCATCCCAATAAACACATTAACAGCTGCACTGCTGCATCCTCAGCTGCTTTTTCTCCCACTTGGTGGCTGAGGCAGCAAATTAATCTTCATACAGCAGGAATTAAGCTCCCCTTCATGACTGGAAGCCCTCCCTGCTGCACTGTGAGCAACCTCAAAGGATTTCCCACAGCACAGCCTCGTGGCACAGCAACCCTGCTGCTAACTCTGCCCGAGATCCCAGGGCAGGGCGGATTGCCTGTTCCTGGTGACTCTGAGTGTTCCTGTTGCCAGGAGAGGGGTTTGGCGCCTCCTGAGCACACAAATGATCTCACTTGGGGGCTGGAGGAAAGGCCCCCAGAGGCACTTCAGCCCTGCTGAGTGCTGGAGAGGGAGCACATGCTCAGCCCAGCACTGCAGCTCTCTCTGTGCCTTCCACAGGTCCATTCCTGGCACTTCCAGGACGCCTGTGCTTGACCTACTTAGGGGTCGCTCTGTGGCACTGCACAGGTCAATCCTAAACCCCACAGCTCCCCGTTCCTGGACAGCAGCAGCCTCCTGCTGTGCCAGCACCCAGCCGCCCCCGTGTCCCTCCCTTTAGTGGTGGTGTGGGGTTGCTCTTTGCTCCTTGCCCTGAATCGGGATGAGGTGAGGTTTAACTGCTGCAAGTCCCCAGCAAGGGGCACCTGGTGCCACTGCTGTGATTTCCCTGCTGGCCTGACCTGATGCTCTCAGAGCCCTGCTGAGGTGCAGGGCAGGCTCTGCCCATGCACCAGGACGGGTAGGTGGCAGTCCCGGAGCCTCCCTAAATAAATAATAGTTGAAAAACCAAAACAAACACCAAAAACAACAAAGAAATTATCTGTTAGCTGCAAATACTGGAAGGGCAAGAAGGTTAATGATCCCAGCAGGGTGGAAATTCTCCCGTGTCAGGGATTTCAGGCAGCATAAAAAGCAGCTTTGTACTGAATTTGGGAGGGAGGAGAAGAGAGAGGGGCTTCCAGGTGTCCAGAGAATCCAGCGGGACAAGCAGGAGGCAAAGCCTTGGAAAGGTGTTGCCCTCATGGTGCCAAAGGGGAGGAGGAACCCCACAAGTCACCTCAGTGCCAGTTCTGCCAAACAGGAGAAGGACCCACTCTGCCACCAGCATCTTCCTCCAGAAGCGCTGCAGTTTCCAGCAGAGTTTTCCTGCCTGCACAAGCTCCCTGGGAGCTCTGTGCCTCAGTTTCCCCCTCACAGATGGTCATGGAGGGCCAGTGGGCTCTAGGAAGGTCTTAGGGCCAGGTGGCAATACCTCACTGGAATTACTGCTTTTTGTGCTATCACAGCCCTGTCAGCAGCTGAGGAGGAGGCCAGAGAGCTTAACAGAGGGCTCATAAAAAGTTGTCAGACCCAGCAAGTTTCCACACAAACCTGTTTTTAACATTTATCCCATCACCTGCCTGCTCTGTGCTTCAGTTCCTCCCTCTGCACAAGTGGAAAGTGGCAGCAGGCACCCACGGAATGCTTTGGAACACAAACCCCTGAAACGCCAGCTACAGGTTGTGTGACTGCTGTGACCAAGGAATTCAGCCTTCGGGGGGACAAGGGCAAAGGGGCTTTGGCAAGAACCCCGGGGCAGAGCAGGATGGAGCTGGGGTGGACTGTCCATGTCTCAGTGCTCAGCAAAGCAAAAAACACCTCCTGACAAAGATACAACTCGGTCACTGCCTGCTGCACTCATCCTTCACACCAACACTGGCAGCACAGCCAGACCCCAAAGCACAGCAAAAACCCCCAAACAGCCACTCCAAGTGGACAAACCCCACCTCAGGAAAGGTACCAGCACGGGCCACCCTGAGGACAGTGATTCCACAGAGGCTGAGGCCCTCAGAACGAAGCCAGCTTGGTGTTTCCGCACACACAAGAAGGGCAGCACGCAAACCCCTTCCAGGTTTCCTCCCCTCCCGCTCCACCGTGGCTGCTCCTTTTCCTCAGGGAAGCAGGGCAGGAGGCAGCACGGAGCCTGAACCTGTCCCTGCCGAGCCCAAAGCAGCAGAGGAGTCAAGGAGAAGCCCCCCATGTCCCTCAGGAGATTTCAGCCCCTCCAGCCAAACCAAACATGTTTTCTTCCCAGAGCAAAACCAAGTTCAACTCACACGTCACATCACAGGAAAACATGAAAGAGGGAGCCCAGTAGCCTCTGCTCTCTCAGCAGCTGGAGAGAGTCCTCCTGAGGGCCTGGGGAAGTACCTGGGAGCAAAACCACGTTGCTCCCACTTGGTGAGTCTGGTTTTTGGGGGTTAGAGCTGAAATCCACCCAAAATAATCTAGTGGGTTTTATGAAGACTTTAGAAAATGTCAACTCAATTCACAGCATCTCAAAACCAAGCAAGCTTTTACATGTTTCCACTCTGTCCACAAAAATGTGTGTTGAGAATTCACATTTGCTCTCTTTTTCTTCTATTTTTCCCTTTTGAAGAGTGCCAAGGGAAGAAAGAAGCAGATTTTATTTTCAAGTTCTTGTTCAAGACTGTAATGAAAACTCGGGGATTATTTTTTCATGAAAACGTCCACTTAGGAACAAGGCAATTCTCTTCTCTTTCAGGAAGAAATGGTTTCATTAAAAAACAATAAAAAGGTTAAATGGTACTTTCTAATGAGAAGCTGGAGTCTCTTCTCGAGTTATTAAGCAGCAGCCCAAGCCACACAAACACACTTTGTTATCCTCCATAGTGTCCACACTTGTAGCAGGGAAAATTCCTGCCAGTACTGTGGAGTTACCAGAAGAACTTTAGTTAGGAAAAGATAAAAATCTGTCTGGCACACAATCTGTATTTGTGATTTACAGTCGGGCTTTGGAGGCCTAGCCCAGGTCAAAGCTCAGCTCTGCCTTACTCACAGAGGCTGCGAGCTGTGCTTCTGCCTTTGTGATTCCAGCAGGGCTGTGGAGGGAGGGAGCTGGATGGGGACTGCACTCAGAGCGTTTCTGTCTCTCAGCAGCTCTCAGAAGGCAGAGGTTTTGTGCAGATGGGTGCTGGAGGTAAAGCCCTCAGCATCCCATAACCCCCAGAATTCCCAGGCAGGCTCGGCTGCCACGGCCATGTCACAGCGTCCCCAGAGCACAGCTGGCAGCGGCAGGACACAGCCGCCCCATGGCCTGGGAGCAGGGGGCAGCAGGAGCATTTCTGGGGAGAGCCAAGGTGGGAAGGGGCAGGCTAAATGTCAGGAGGTGCTGCTGCCTCAGCTGCACTGGGTACCACATCCCGGGGACAGTGCTGGCTGTCCCTGCGTGTCTCCAGCTGGGAAACGGTTTGGACCAGGTCCCTAATCCAGCACTGCCACGCGTGTCCCCGCAGCAGTGGCCTCAGAGGTGCCTGTGAGGCAGCGTGAGGGAGGTGACCCTGACGCCACCGAGCAGGACTATCTGCAGTGCACAGCTCTGCCCTTTGCTGCTGGAGCTTCAGTCAGGCCCTCAGTGCCTGGCGCTGGCACCAAGCCCCTCAGCGGAGAGCAGTGCCACCACCACTGTATTTATAACCCGCTATCAGTGCGCTCCACCAGGCCTGAAATCCCTTTCTATTCTGAGCAAGAGGAGAAGGGCAGAGGTCCTGCCCCAGAGAATTCTTAATTTAAGCAGCCTGCAGGCAGGGACAAAGACTTTGGTGTGAGGTGGACACACAGATATGATCTGATAACTGAATACCTGTTTGCTCCCTCTGCTGCTGACCAAAAAAGTGTTTCCATAAATTTACAAGTCCAGAAATTCTCTTCAGAGCCACAGAATGAGTCTGTCCCTAAAGCACTCAAGGCCTGTAAGCTTTAATCAGCCATCCCCTCACCCTGTGGTCTGTCAGCACAGGGGCCCTGCTGCTCAGGCAGCTTCAGAACTGCTGGGCTCCCTCCCTGGTGACTGAAGTTCTCCCAGCACCTCATTACCACCTCTCCCAGCTGCCTGCCCCACATCAAAGGGGTTTCCTGAGGCTTTGACAACCATCCCCCTGCTTCCAGCAGAAAGCTGTTGTAAGGTTTTTTGGGGAAGAACTGATTTAAGGGAGCTGAAATAGGATTTACCCTTAGAGGAAGAAGCTCCAGTTTTGTATCCCACCATGCACAGCAGAGGATGATCCCTGCAGTCAGTGGGGAGGAGAATCATGGAATCCCAGAGCTGTCTGGGTTGGAAGGGACCTGAAAGCCCATCTCGTCCCCCTCCCCTGCCATGGCAGGGACACCTTCCACTGTCCCAGGTGGCTCCAAGCCCCGTCCAGCCTGGCCTGGGACACTGCCAGGGATCCAGGGGCAGCCACAGCTGCTCTGGGTCCCCCATCCTGTGTGAGCACTGGGAGCTCCAGTGCTGCTGCTGGAAAGCCCTGGAGGCTCAGGCTTTGCTGTGGACTGATAACACAATTATTTATCTCGAGTGGATGGAAGTGCAATCAAGGCAGAGCCTTTCAAAGCATCTTGAGACAGCGAAATGGAGCTCCCAGACCCAAACAGGTCTTGCTAAGCAGTACAAGGGTGACTGCGCAGACCTGCCTGCTCTGTGGCAGATTTTCATCACTGCTATTCATCCTAGAGCAGAAATCTTAAAGGGAATAAGTGAGCTCTTATTTCCCAGCATTGAAAATGCCTTTAGGCATCACATCCAGAGTGATTTGCCTCGCTGGAATGTTCTGTGTCTGTCGTGGGCCTTGTGACAGTCCCTGTGTGCCCTGTGGAGCAGGGGATGGGGTGGACAAGCACGTGAAGAGCTGGAGCCCGTGAGCTCGCCCAGCACATCCAAGCACACCCACAGCCCAAAGGGCAGGAGCCAGGGAGCTGTGCCCCTCACACACACGTGGGAACGGTCATTCCCATGGAACGCTGCTGTGCAGAGCCAGGAGGGCTGAGCAGCCTCTGTCTGACTCCTGCTGAGCCCTGCTTCAGGCAGCTTGTCAGGGGAAATAATTAAAGATGGGCTCCAAATCCATAAATCAAAGCCCGAAAGACCTTGGATATGGGAACAAAAGGAAGAAAAAGGACTTAAAAGTCTGCCCTGTGCTGTACAGTGCTCAGACAGGTTCTTTGCAGGCACAATTGTGTTCAGGAACAGCCTGCTGAGACTCTGTGAGCTCCCTGGGAACACGGGTGGGGGAGGCTTTGAATCTCCGGGTGCTTTTGTGGCTCTGCGTTCTTTGCTGCGCTCTTAAATCGCAGCCCTTCTTTCCTGCACGGCCTGCCAGGGAAAAGCAGAGGCTGGGAGTTCCCCAGGGAAAGGCTGCTGAGCGGAGGGGACGTGACAGGCTCTTACAAAATGCCACGGGAGAGCAGCAGGGAAATTTTCCTCCACAGCCCATGGCCACGAGGAGATAATGAACCAAGAGCAGCCCTCCAGCAGTGACCCCCTCCAGCATTAACGTTTCATCAGCATCAGTGAGGTCACAGAAGAGCTGAGAGGGAGATTTCCCATCCCACCCAAAGGAGAAACCGAGGCACCAGAGGGGGAAGGTCCATATGGATGGAAGTCCTTCCCAACAAACACCCCCAGTAGACACTTGACTGCCAGGAAGCCAAGCTGTGCTTGTTTATGAGTGGCATCTTTCTGCTGCTTCCCAGCCCCATGCCAAAGGTGATGCCCAAAGCCAGGAAAGCCCCTGGCTCTGCAGGAAGCCTCCGATGAAGTGGAGGTGGCCAGGGCTCCAAACAGCTCATAATTAATAATTCATTCAATTCATCATTTCTCAACCAGGGAGGTTTCTTGCTTCGAGGAGGCCTGACAGGTGCTTTTGCAAGCTTTAGACCAAATGATCTCCTCAGGTTTGTCAGAGCTTCTCGGTGAGGATTTTCAGGCTGAAGGGGAGGGGGAGGAAGGTCTGTGGAGCCCTCAAACCACACGAGGCTCTGGAGAAGAGAGAGTGAGCCTGCCCCAGGAACAGAACTGACAGCAGATTGGAGAGCTCTGCCCTTGGCTGCTGCTGAGAGTGATGCTCTTGTTTTCTGGTTTTTTTCCCCCAAACCTCTTAACCTGCTCTTGCAACCTGCAGAGCTGGGAGCCTTTTGTTAACTATTTCCTGCTCTGGTTTCCATGGAAAACAGAAAGTCACATGCACCATCTCCCAAGAGATGACAGAAATGCCTCTGGCCTAACAATCCCTTAACAAATGAGGCCAAAGAGAAAAACCATCAAGATGCAAACCAGGGATTTCAAGTCCATCTGCTCAAGTTCCACAAACCATCAGTATTTTAGAATAATCAAGTGCTAAAAAGTTCCCAAGCTGTTTAGGTAAGTCCACACTGAGGCATTCTTTCTCCCCAAAAGAGCAAAAGGGAGGCATTAAGCAGGTATATTGCTAAAATGCTGGGGGGAAGTGTAATATATTGTGATTTAAAGCATTTGATCTTGCTTTTCCCTGGTGACACACTTCTAATTCTCACTATTTCTAAGCTTTGGGCCAAGGTCCCATCTGTCACATCAGTACCTGTCTTTCCTAAAGTTTCAGCTCATTTCCCCAGGGCTCCTGCTGGCTCCTGGATAACACGATCCATCAGCAGGACACCTGGCAGCATCCAAAGTCCTCTGAGTGAGAGGCTCAGTGCCCAAAGCTGGGGTGTCCAGAAGAGGGGTGCCTGATTTGGGCTCTTTGCAGTGCTGTTTGAAGCCTTATTTCAGCGCCTTTGAGTCTCAGCTTCTGTGAGATCTGTAAGAAACCCCTGAATTTATCTATCTGCCCACCCCAAGATGGCACACAAGGGAAATTCAAGCACCAGTGATGTTTGCAAACCTGCATGTGTTTTTTCCTCTGCAGCACTCACACGAGGTCTCCTCATTCAGTTTTAGGCTAAAACCAGCTGTTGTTCCAGTGGCTTCAGCTGAGCAGCATTTGCCCCATGACACCTAAAGAACAGGGGTCAGCTGAGGTTCAAGGTCCCAGAATGAGGAGGAGTGTGAAGAAGTCCCCAGGCTGTGAGCAGCTGAGGGTCAGAGGAGGCCCTGTGAGGAGTGAGAGCTCCTGTTAATCCGTGCAGCAGCAGAGTGGTGCGTGGGGCTGCTCCGGGGGCAGATTCCATGGAGTCTGTCTGGATCTAAAGTGGAATTCTTAATGAAATGAAAGTGCAGTGCTCTAAATTTAGATGTTCTATTAGTGCCTTTAAAAGCCACAGAGCGGCTGAAATCTCACTCAGAGTGGTTGCTCCCACCAGGCCAAACCTGAAATCCTGGAGCCAGCTGGGAAAACCTCAAGGGTTTGAGTGCTGAGCACCCTTTTGCTGTCCCTCCCCATCCTTGGTGGCCCTCCCAGTGGTTGCTGTGTGCTCTTAAGTGACACAACCCATAGCTGTTAATACCTGTCATTCCATCTTGTGCTTTAGCCTGTCTGGCAGCAGAGCAGCAAGGCTGGAGCTGGAGTTGAGTGAGACAGCAAATGAACAGCAGGCCAGAGAGCTGCAGTGCAAAGAGATACTCATCTTTCAATATCAGATCTGTTCGTCTAATACCCTCTGTTTGTGTCGCAAAACAGCTTCTGTCTTGCACTCCAGCTACAGCCACATCAGATGGGCCATGAATCATGGAATAATATAGGCAGGAACTGGGACTTGTCTGGTAAATCACTTTCTGCTCGTAATATGCTGATCTCTGTGGGATGGGGATGGATGAGATCCCTGGATTGAAGGAAGTGCTGTGCTATGACAGTTATACCTGAGGGATGTTCATAACAAACCCACGCTGCAATTCATTGTTTAGTCAGAAAAACTCCCCTTGATTTATAAATATTTCACCTGAGAAGAACATCCATGCTAAATCCAAGCACACAGACAAGCTTCCCAGTGCCCAGGGATGATCAAGGAGGAGCGGCTGGGTGGATGCTCCAGAGGGACTCCAGAGCTGCAGCTCCTCCAAAAGGAAGCCTATTAAAACAAACGGGAGTGCGGCTCACGCTTTTCCATGGTCACTGCTAGATGTTAATCTACCCTGTATTTCCCATTCCAGCTGAGAGGTGAGGTGAGGATCCGGGGTTAAGAGCTGCTCTCGGCTGTTGTGTACAGAATCAGGAGAGGTGCAGTCCTTCCGGCGTTAAAGAACAAATCACCAGCTCACCTGTCCTGCCCAGCTCCCTCCTCTCTCATAAGTTCAGGAAGCTCAGACTGCGGCGTCAATAAAACAAGCCCAGCTCCCATCACTCCCTCCCGGCCGGGTTTATCTGTTCCAGACACCTCTTGCCACCAACAGCCCCGTTCTATTTTTACGGAGCAAATGCTTTCGCGGCTCCGCTTGCCTGTGCTGCCCACTCGATGTGTTGTTCACACCTCGTTTACTCTTCACACCCCTCAAGGACCTGGCGGATCGGCGTGAAAGGATCCCTCCCCTGGGCAGCCCTGGCTGCGATAGGAACGGGAAAACAAATCGGAACCAGAGCTGCTGTCAGCACTTGTGGCTCTGGGGGGACAGCAGGGAAAAGGGCGAGGGAGGGGATCTTCACTCTCTCAGCTGCTGGCCTGATTATCCCTTCTCTCCTTGTAACCAGTTCGGAGTGGGAACCGTCAAGAGGACCATCCTCTCAGCCAGGGCCTGAATTACTGCATCCAGGCTGTGACTTTCCTGCAATTTTCCATGTGGGAGCACAACCTTCCAGCAAGGGGTCCAATATATTCACTGACAAATGCCCAACAACTGAGGAAGTTAAGGACTCACTGTCCCAAACAAATAATCTAATTATTGAACAAACTTTCCAGATGTGCTAAAGATTCCCTGAGTAATCACTGGGATCACAGGGCCCAGGCTGGGTCAGCTCATCCCAGAGTCTTTAGGGTTGCCATGCAGGAAACACATCCCTGTCCTTCACCACTTCCTAAGGCTTCAGCAAGATGTGCTCAAAGCGTGGCTACTAAACCAAGTGTAGTCTTGGAAATATTCCCAAAACATCCATCTCAGTGACAATTAGGTAAGAAATATTAATTCCCTGTTATCAGTTCGGAGTTTTTCCAGTAACTTTCTACTTAATCTTTGGAACGTGCACTCTTCAAAAGAGGGAGGACCACAAATTTGATTGGGATGGAAACAAATGCACATGGCCAGTATAATTTGACTTTAAGGAACGACCCCAGTATTTAAAACCTATCAGTTTTGCCCTCCCACCTCAGTTATTAATAGCATAGGTGCAAAAGCAATCAGCCACTTCTCTTGGGATGACCCAAAGCTGCTGGGGTTGTGTGGGACTCTGGAAGGGTATCTGGGCACCTGCAGGTCAGAACACTGTGTGCAGATGCTCTGCTGAACACAGCCTGGCTGTGAGTTTCCACTCTAAGAATAAACACTTCCTAAAAATAAACCTGTGCTTTCCTGGCTTTCTTCCTTCCTTTGTTTTCTTTCTCTGTTTGTTTTCTTTCTCTCTTTCTTTCTGCCCACCTATCCAGCAATCTTCTCATCTGCGCTTTGTGCGGATCAAATATTCCAAAAAGCCTCTCTCCAGTCTCCCAGTGCACAAGGAAAACTACAGCACTTTTAAGTTCACTTTCTAAATCACTGATATGAAAATAAACCACTTTGGAGCCAGGCCTGTGTTTTACAATCATTTACAAAGCCTGTAATTCCATCCTCATAACCATCAGCAGACTGTGTAAGGAGTGAAAAACTGAATTGATTTGGATGAGGAAAAGGCAGCTTTGCCATGTCAGAATTACAGCAGGAAGAATTTAGAACTTATTTTCAACTGAAAAACAAATTAGATGGTTCAGAGACTACAGGATACTCACAGGCAGAAGATGGACAACTACTACAATAACATGAAGTTCAACATCATAAAGCCTTGTTGTCACTTGCAGTCAGGTGTCCCTCCATCCCTCAGTCTGCCTGAAAGAACAGCAATACTGGTGCAAAAGGCATGAGAAATGTGTAAGACTTTCACTTCTTGCACCCCCACTTCCCATTCTTCCTAAGGGAAAGTTCAAAGTCCGAGGGGAAGTTCCCAATGCCCCACATGTCACAAATAAGGGGGTTTGGTTCTTCCCTCTGTCATGGTGAGCAGGGCCAAAATCTTCGCCTGTGGCTGAGTGGTCATATTGGAAATGCATCTGGATCTGCCTCAAGGGCACCTGCTTTTCGCAAGGCATCCATGCTGGATCTCACTCACAATTATTGAGCCTGTTTTGTACTCAGCCTCTGCTCCCCCTCATGCAGAGCAACATCAGTTTAAGTGTTGTCATCCCAGCTTTTCTCTTCCCACAATCCAGATCTTTCACATCAGCAGGCATGAGGAGAGCCCTCCCCAAATGTATTATTTCATTGAATGTTTCCAACCAGGCTACATTTTTCATGGTCTTTATTTGGATCAATCACGTTAAAAGCTGATGTAGCATTATTTAATCTTTGACAGGGGGAGAATTAAGATACAGGTTTATTCACTTACAGAAAATGTCAGACTAGAATTAGATGATCACTTAAGGGATTGAACTTAACTACTAAGAGAGCTGCTTTTCCAAGCACAAAATATTAACATTCTTGCCTTGTTTTTTCCCTGGGTTCTGGTGGCATGAAAATGGGATTTATTAGAACCTGGAGTAAGTTTGGGGTAAATTATCCTGTTCTTTTCTTCAGTGCAAACAACTGACAGCTGAATACCCAGCACCAAACCGTACTAGGCCGGGTATGGGAGCACCCTGAAAGTGCACACTCACACAGAGGAATTTTGAGGACTTGTGCCTGAGGGCAAGTGAGATTGGCTGTACAGTCTGGCTCTGGTCTGGCTTCTGACAGTGCTGGGAGCTGATTTCCAGAACCAGGACAGCTCCTCTGCAGCTCAGGCTTTCCACACACAGGGCACGGTGCTCTGAGCTGCCAAACGGACGGAATTCAGCACCAGGGTGCTGAATCCAAGGGGTCATTTCATGGGACAGCCCAGAATGGAATGGAGTTGTCCATGAGCCAGCACGTTGTCCTGGGGGCCAAGGAGGCCAATATCCAGGGAAGCATTGGGAAGAGCATTGCTAGCAGGTCAGGGAGTGACCCTGCCCCTCTGCCCAGCCCTGGGAGGCACCTCTGGAGTGCTGTGTCCAGCCCTGGGCTCCTCCTGGAGCGGGGCCGGCGGAGGCTGCGGGGCTGAGGAAGGGCCTGGAGCATCTCGGGGCTCAGGACAGGCTGAGGGAGCTGGGGCTGCTCAGCCTGGAGAGGAGCCCCGGCTGAGAGGGACCCTCAGGCCTGGGTGTCCCTGGCTGTCCCTGGGTGTCCCTGTCTGTCCCTGGCTGCAGGGAGGGCTCAGGGCAGGGCCGGGCTCTGCTCCGGGGCCCAGCAGTGGCACCAGAGCCACGGGCAGGGCCTGAGCCCGGCGATTCCCTGCACAGGAGGGACAGCTTCTGCCCTGGGCAGTGCCCAGCCCTGAACAGGCTGCCCAAGGAGGGTGCGGAGTGTCCCTCATTGGAGGTATTCCAGAGCCCTCTGGACACAGTCCTGTGCCCTGTGCTCTGGGATGGCCCTGCTGGGGCAGGGAGCTGGGCCCTGGTGACCCTCTGAGGTCCCCTCCAGCCTGACCCATCCTGGGATTCTGTGAAAACTTGCTTCTCTTGATACACTCACCTGGGTCAGAGGGGCCACTGTGATTATCACTAAATTAAGACCAATTAAATATCTCAGTAATGAAAATGCAGCTCTGTAGCCCTTTGTCTTGTGCTGTGCTGAGTTCCCATGTGCCTGATGAAACAGCTGGGCACTGATATTTTCATGGCACCATTTGGGTGCCCAAGCAGCACAAACAGCCCTGGGAATGTGGAGCTGGGATGGGGAACACCAGCAGCTCTCTAGGCATCTATCCCTTCATTTCTAACTGGGCCTGAGCCACTGCTGTCCCAGTCTCCTGAAAATGCACCCTGTAAGGGGGTCTGGTCAGGAGGGGGTTAACAAGCAGCCACACACATTTTCCTCCTCCTTAGCTGAGCTCCCCCCAACCAAAGCAACAGCCTGTTTTCCAGCATGGATCTCCTCTTCCCACTCAAGAGGTCACAGATTGCCAGCCTTGTTTTAATGAGCTGTGTCCTGCAAATTTCACAGTCACTTCCAGTCTAATAAGGGACCCCACAGGGGTGGTGTTTTCAATTTGCTCCTCTTTCCTGGAGAGTTTGTGCCATACATCACACGGAACAGCTCACAGCTGGTGCAAAGAGAAAAGAATTAGCTTGTATTCCCCACGCAGGGGTTTTATAATTCAATATTTATTAAGATTGGGGTCCTCTCATTGGAAAGGCCAAACAGTTTGTTTTACTGTGTGTGGGATAGATTACGTTAATATAGTGAACAAGGGCTTCCAAGAACTAATTTAGTGAGGGTGTTGAAAAGCCCTGCACATGATAGAAATATTATGAACAAGTAAGAACCCTTAATACTTTGTCTAACCAAGCCCTGTGCATACAAATTAAACATAATAGGAACCCCTGTTCCAGCCATCAGACTAAGGGCTACTTTACAACTGAAATGACACCTAAATGTCTAATTTTAATTTTAAATTCACTCTATAAAAGCACAGCCTGATTGTTTTCCTCCCTTCGAAAGAATATTTATGAAAAACGAGCAAATCTAAGCTTTACTTAAATGTATATGAATGAACACAGCTCTCAGCTGAAGCTCATTGCAAAGCAGAACTCCTTGAATATTCATTAATTCTTCCAGACATCTGATATTCCCCTGTACACACAGTAGCACAATACTATTGCTCAGTAAATAATACCAGAGTCCCATGAGAAATTTGGAGATCTCATTTCAACTTTTAATCTAAAAGCAATATGAAATATTCCATCATTTTGGAATATAGAGTTTATCAATATTCACATAGAAAACTTTGTATTTAGAGCCACAGAACTGGAAAAACCCTCTAAGACCATCAAGTCCAAGAGCAGCCACCTGGCAACAACAGCCCAGCACTGCCAAGGCCACCACTAAATGACATCCCCAGGTGCCACATCCACACAGCTTTTTAATCTCTCCAGGGATGGGAACTCCACCCCTGCCCTGGGCAGCTCTGGAAGGGCTGGACAGCCCTTTCAGTGAAGAAATTGTCCCCAGTATCTGACTAAACGTCCCCTGTCCCTGTTCCCTGGGAGCAGAGCCCGGCCCCCCCGGCTGCCCCTCCTGTCAGGGAGTTGTGCAGAGCCACAAGGGCCCCCTGAGCCTCCTTTTCCCCACGCTGAGCCCCTTTCCCAGCTCCCTCAGCCTCTCCAGGGGCTCCAGACCCTTCCCAGCTCCGTTCCCTGCCCTGGACACGCTCCAGCCTCTCAATGTCCTCCTTGTCCTGAGGGGCCCAGAGCTGGACACAGCACTGGAGGTGCCCCAGCAGGGCTGGCACGGGGGGACAATCCCTGCCCTGGGGCTGTGGCCACCCCATGGCTGGTACAGCCCAGGTGCCCTTGGCCTCTGGCCCACCTGGGCTCGTGTCCAGCTGCTGGCACCACCACCCCAGGGCCTTTCCCAGCTTTCCAGCCCCTCTGCCCAGCCTGGAGCTCCGTGGGGTTGTTGTGACCCCAGTGCAGGACCTGGCACCTGGCCTGGGTGACCCTGCTGGCCTCAGCCCATGGATCTGATGGATCCAGCCCATGCCGAACCCCCCCTGCAGCACATCCACACCCACCCAGCTCGGTGTCACCCACCCCACCCAGCTCGGTGTCACCCGTGCCCTGACTGGGGGATCCCCTCACAGATCCTCAGTAAAGACATAGATCAGGCCTGGTCGCAGGCTGAGCCCGGGGAACACCAACACTGAGCAGCTGCCAGCTGGGTTTAACCCGTTCCCCACCATCCACTGGGCCTGGCGTCAGTCAGGTTTTTCCTCGAGCACACCCGCCCAAGCCGTGAGCAGAGGGCTTCCCGGGAGAATCCTCTGGGCAGTGGTGGCAGAGGCTTTCCCAAAGCCCAGCTAGGAGCACCCACAGCCTGTCCCTCCCCCAGCAGTGTGTGCTGGGTCTCCTTGGGGCCTCTCCATGGCTGCAGGGGCTTGGCCACCACTGCTCCTGGCTCTGAGCAGCTCCCTCTGCTCCGCTGAGGGTCCCTGGGCTGGGAGCCCCCTGTGCACCCCCTGGAGAGCTCTGCTTCAGAGCCACTCATCCCGGGGCCTGCATTTGAGATTCTCCCTCCTGGCACTGGGGAATTTAGCTGCTCTATTGAACAGAATTAAAGGATTTAATTTAGTGAGATTTGGCATTAGCTCGTGCTTCTCTACTGTCCATTAGTGTCAGAACTGAGCCATGGATCCATTCCAAGAAACGTTTGTATAAACATGTTTGTATACAGATTCATGCAGGCTGTAAATTCAGCGTGAGGCACTTCTCACTAAAACATGCACAGTGACTCACCAAAAACATGGGGAGGATTTCATCTTTTTGAGGGAAGGATTTTTTAATTAGCCAGTAAAGTTCAGGAGACAACACATCATCCAAGAGTGAACAATGGCTGCTGTTAATTAGTAGGAACCTCCCAAATGAAGAGCAGCTAATGGAAGGATTTTTTCATCCGTCTCTCACAAATATTCCTGGTTTGGATGTTTTCTGCTTAAACTGTTTGAGTTAATGTGATTATTCCGTTAAATGAGTAACAAGACATTCCTCAGCAAAGGGTGTGGCAAACATGTTAAGCATAGCTGGAAAACTACTACGTGTCTCCATCATACCCAAATTCCCACCATATGCACAAACTGGAATGAGAGCCAGCAACTCAAGAACCAGGAGGTGCAGAGGGGCTTTCCAGTGACCAGTGGTCACCTTCTAGTGTGTACAGGACACTGACCCACACTTAGACCCTTGCAGGTGTGAGGCTCGTGTTCATGTACCCACCTTACGGTCCTCATGGGCTCAGGGAGACATTATTACCCTTAAACCCAGCTTTAATCTTCCATGTCCTGCTGGAAAATCTCAGAATGTCAAGGAAAAAAATTCTCCCAAGTGATTCTGGAATGACTTTCTATGGCCTGGAGAGCAGGAGAAGAACACAGTGTGGAAAACAAAGAAAACCAGCTTTACCTCACACCACAGTTAATAAAAATTAAATGTCAGACGGGACAAGAAAAAGTGATATGGTAACATACAGAGGACAGGATCCATGAAAGACTCTGAGTAATGAAAAGGTCAGGGGAGCCTATAAATAAAGCCTGAGGCAGGCAAGGTCTGGGGAGGCAGGGAGCTCGTCAGGGAGTACAGAAACTCAGGCAATTAATGGATATGTTTTATGTAAATGGAGCAATTACTGTTGCAGGTACGGAACTGCTCTTGCTCAGAACACTGCAGACCCCCCTGGTCACCCCCAGACCACAGCAGGGGCTGCTCACGTTCCCTGTACGGACTGGGCTGTGCAGGGACAGCTCAGCCCTGGGGACGAGGAGCCATTCCCACCTCTGCCAGCCTGCCTCCTGCAGGTACGTCCCAAATCCCACGGGGGATCTCGTCTGTAGACCCCACCTTCTGAACGGAAAATCCTGAGGGCCTGCAGGCTTTGCAGGTGAGAAATGTCCCGAGGTTGCATGGTTGCATGGTCTGATATTCCCAGGGCTTTCCTCCCCCCTGTTTGAGTCCTCAATTTGGTCCCCACTATCTGGACAGTTTTCCTGGTTCTTATGCCCAACTTCCATCCCATGCTGATGAAGCACAGTCACAGGGAGATGTCCCACCCTGCATTCAAGGGCTCCACGATGTCCTGTGCCAGGGCCCCACTCCACTGTGGTACAAACCTGGATTAAGAAACAGCTCCAGCCTCAATTAAATTGCAGCCATAAGGCCCCAGCTCTAAAAACCAACCCGTTTAAAATTCAGGACATGCTCGTGGGCCTTCCTGAGCCGGAGCCTAAACAGGTCCCACAAAGCCACACGCGTGGGCACTGAATTTTGCAGGGTCAGGGGGAGCCAGGGGCAAATCCAGGGCTCAGAGCCAGCCCCGGTTCCGGTGCCCTCCTCACCCTGTGTGGAGCCAGGGGCAGCTCCTCGTGCTGGGCTGGCTGCTCGGGGACACCGGGCAGGACCTGTCCCTCGCTGGGCTCATGGGGCTGATGGCTGGGGTAATGCAGGGGAGCTGCAGAGGGGCTGATGGCTGGGGTAATGCAGGGGAGCTGCAGAGGGGCTGATGGCTGGGGGTAATGCAGGGGAGCTGCAGAGGGGCTG
>VZRO01000863.1:144134-209064 GCA_013397915.1 Daphoenositta chrysoptera
AATGCAGGGGAGCTGCAGAGGGGCTGATGGCTGGGGGGTAATGCAGGGGAGCTGCAGAGGGGCTGATGGCTGGGGGTAATGCAGGAGGAGCTGCACAGGTGTAGAATTTTATATGTGGCATGCAGGGGGAGCTGCCCAGCTCGGGCTCTGCAGACACTACCCCGGGAGCTGAGCTCTCCCGGCAGCAGATGGGGAGCGGAACCGGGCGGGTGAAGTGCAGGGCAGCAAAGAGCCCTGATCCAATAGAACCTGACATTCTGAAATTCAGGGTGGAAAAACGCCTCCTCTCTGCTATTGGAAGCCGTGTCCCAGCTGCCCCACGACATGGAGGTCCCGGCCCTGCTCCCTCTCCTGTCCCAATGCCGCTCCTGTCCCTTTATTCGCCTTGGCAGCGCGGAGAGGCTTTGCCAGGGAAGGACAAACCCCTCCTGGGCTCCCTGGAAGGGTCCAGCAGGCCAAGGCTGTCTCTGCCTGCACCTGGCACTGCCTCTCCCCCTTCTATTCTGGGAGGAGGGAAGCAGCTGAGCCCTGCTCGGAACGGGAGGCAGATGGGGAACGGACTCAGTGTGGTTGTGCTGCTCATTTGTTTGGCACGAAAATGATGGACACGCGACGCAACAACCCAAACACACCGGGGGTGAGCACCCAGGAGCTTTCGCCATAATTAATTTTCCTGTTACTGTGAGTTTTCCTCCTCATTCAGTGATAAATCTGCAGAAACGTGGAGGGTTGGAGTTGTCAGCCTGATTCTGCTCCGGTGCTTTGAATTCTGTTGCTCTGGTTTCCTGCAGTGCATTTCTTGCACTTTTGGGTGGTGGGAACTGCTGTGTCCCTGCTCAGTGAGCTGCACACCAGGACACGAGGCACTCCTGAGTACTGGGGTAACAAAAGTGCTCCTCTTTGGGATGGAAATACGTTTTTTATTAACCTTGGGCTGTATCTGCATTTAGTTTTCATCTTTAAACCCACACAGGATATGAGGACCTGAATAAAATTAAGAAAGAACAGATTTTAAGATCCATCCCCCAAACATTAATCAGCCAGGGCAGTGAATTCAGTGGTTCTCAGCCTAACCCATAGCTGTTGTTTGTACACACGAGAAAAACACAATTTCTTTCAATCTGATTAAAATCCCATAAAGGAAAATATAATGAAAGAAAGATGGGTCAAAATTATGATGCATTTGCACTCCTAAAATGCAGGCTAGTCTTGCTGAATTTGCACATTGTAACTGCAAAAGGCATGAAATCCTTAAAATATTCCTGCAATGGTCTTATGCTGAATGAAGAGCTTTATGAATATTTCAATTACAAGATGAGGCTTGAAAGGATAGAGTTGTTTCAATTTTGAACCACCCTTCCTTAAATAACTTGCCCTATTTGGTAGGGAACGAGACTCGGTTAAATCTGACACAAACTGGGAGAGGATGGAGCTCCCCGCGCTGGAACCCCCTCGCTGTCCCCTTTTGCTGCTTGGAAAAGCCCAGCCCTGGCTGCATTGGGGGGACACGGAGCTCTTGTCACCCCTGGGGCAAACGAGCGCTGTGTGGTGGCTCAGGGCCTCCCCTCCTCCTCGCCCACCGGTATTCACAGGATTTGTTAAGTGGCAGGCTCAGCTCTCTGCTGGGCAGTGCTGCACCGGTCCCCCCTTGCATCAGGAGGTCATCCCGTTCTTCTGGGATTTGAGAGACCCAGAGAGCAGCAAATCCCACTCTGCTGCATTGGTCAGCTCGTTCCTACTCCCAGGTAAAGAAAGGTCCTTGATTTCCTCCTCTGGCCTACTCAGAGAGGGACCATGATGCAAATCCTTGTGAGTTAAAGCAGAGCTTTACAACCACTTCATGACCTGGTTCTGATGTCACTAATCCAACCAAAATACAGCTCTGATTCTGAGGAGTCACTGCTGGTTTTACTGGGGTTAATGAAACCAGGCTGCTGGTTTTTTTCATTCTGTTCATTCATTCCTGCAGACCACCCCACTGAACCAGGGTCTCTATTTGCCCACACCTTCAGTGCTTGCTGAACTGAAGCAGCTCTAGAATTGCACTCACGTGAAGCACAGATTTTAGTGGATTTCACCTCTTGGGAAAGCAGTTGCATGTTTGTGCTGCCTGGAGGACAGCTCGGTCCTGCAAGGAGAGTAACAAACTTCCTTCAGCAAACCTGCAGAATCAGGCTTTACTTTTCAGCAGAAATTATCCCCCAGCACCAGTTGTTCAGCACGGACACCCCTGTGTGCGTTTTCTTATGCACAACAGTGTCTCAAAGTGCAACTGTCCCCTCCCTTCTCTACAGCAGGACTTAGAACCAAGTTCTGGTCTGACAGTTGTTGGCAAAGCTGAGGGACCCACGGGGCTCCCCTGGAACATTTCCCCATTTCCCCGACAGAGAATGATCACCCAGAATGAAATCAGAATTCAGCCCTGACTTCCTCATGGAATAAAATGCCAGCATCTGGATTCTGCTGCTCCTCACAGCCACCACAGTGACCAGGCACCCCTGGAAATGAAGCCCTGACTGGTGTCACTCCAAGCAGACTCTCAGTAGCTCGTCACTGCTTCACTGGCCTTGGAATGGAACCACTTTTCTGAAAGCCTGCCTGCTTTCCCTGTACCTTAATTAAGCATCTTCTCCATCATCCCCCAAACTGCTGCTTAACACATCCTGGCAACCTGCCCCTCATATATTGCAGGAGATACGGCTGGCAGCAAACAGGGCTTATCACTGGGTATTAATTACTTGAGCATAAATAACATTCCCTCTTCTCTCAGCCCCATGATCCAGCCTTTCTGATGGAAATATATTCACAGTAACAAGAGGGGGAAAACAATGAGGTGGCAAATTTAAGCCTAAAATGAGTGATGAGTCTTGCAATGAGTGAAAATTAAAGCCAGGATAATTAAAATGAAAAATAAACGTACATTTCTAAGAGGGATATTGATTAACCCCTGCCCAGAACCATCTGCCAAGGCAAGTGCTGGGTTTTTCCATGATATCTTCAGATCAGTCTAATACATCAACTCCAGTCAAAATGAAAGGTCTTAATAAGCATAAATCTGGGAATTCATAGAGGAGAAAGAAGCACCCCAGGCACGCAGGCCAGCCCTGAGCGCCAGTGGGACTGCGCAGGGACAGAACAGCTCAAAGGCTGGGTCTGGGAAGGCAACTGATAAAATAAAACCTGGGGGTGTGCAGGGCCCTCTCCCAGTTCACTCCCACAGCCTCCCACCACGCCCAGCCGAGCACAAAGCCCCTGCCCGCTGCCCTGCCCCGCCGCTCTCCCCCTGCAGACAGAGGAGCTCCCCAGCCCTCCCGCACGGGGAGGGAAACAGAGCACGGCAAAAGCTCTCACGGCGATTGCAGGGCAGGAGCGCAGCCTGGCATCCAGCCCTGCCCTGCCCTGCCCTGCCCGGGGTGTTCCTGCTGTGCCGTGCGGGCTCTGGCTCTGCGCTGCTGGGAAACCCTCTGGAGGTGCAGCTTTGCCTGCTGGGGATGGACACGATGTGCACATTTGTGTGTGGGGAGGCACCTGGGCTCCTGTTTAATAACCCAGCCCTCAGGTGTGTGCTAAAATGCAGCATTCAGGTGGAAATGTTTGCACACACAACACTGGCAGTTTCTGAGAGCCCCTGTTATGCTGAAGTGGCTCCTGCATGAGTTGTGGATGGATCCTGCTGTGAATTTGGGTTATCAGTGATACATTCATAAAGCAGATGTTTTCCATGTTTTGAATATGTATTTTTAGCTTGTTTTCTGGGTCCATTCTAGAACTGTGAATGGTTATTCGTGGGTGAATAGCGTGCTTACAGGTTACAAATGCTTCTTGTGGAGTATTAGTTAACATTTTTTAAAGTACACTGATGAGTGTAGAGTTTATATGGGATATTTACGTGGGTGGATGTATCTGTGTGAGCTATTTCAGCTCCCATAAGAGATGCAGCTTTGTATTTAAATGTTCATTACAGCAAAGAGTGGCTCTGTTATGCTTTTATTCCCATGGTTTATTGTCCTGCACATGCTGGTGAAGAGCAGAGAAACGGATCCAATTGTCAGAGATGATAATTCCGGAAGAGGTGCTCTCCCTCACTTTCAGAAAAGTTCAATACACTCACTAAATTAAATCTCTTTCAGGAAAAGGACAACCCTGGGGCCTGCCTGCCTGGCTTTGGAAAGGGTCCCCGAACTCCCAGAAGTGGTGGCTAGCCTGCACAACTTGAAAATATGTTTTGGAAATACAGGAAACACAGGGTGCCCCCAGGCCTGGGGGTCCCTGCCCTGGGTCTGCTCAGCTCAGTGAGGAATGCAGGAGGGTGCTTCTCCCATCCCCCAGAACCAGGGAAGTTGCTGGGCTCAGCTCATGCAGACACAGTTCAGGAAGTCACTGGGGCATCTCTGCATATTCCAATCACAGAACAAGCCTTGTCCTACCCCCCTGCCCTGGGATGGATTTGCACAACCCACCCTTCAGCAAGAACCCACATTCCTTACATGAGGATATATGAATTCCCAGACTTGGCAGTCTTAGGAAGGAGCAGTTTTGCAGGATGAAATCTCAAGGGCCATGAGCAGAAAAAGGAACTTTCGGGATATTTGCAGGAGGCCTCCTTCTCTCTGGAGGGCAAGAGCCAGGAAGGAGACAGGTGCAGAGGGAGCCCAGGGCCATTTTCCAGGCTGTCTCTGGCCTCACAGCAGGGACCCATCAAACCTCTCTCATGTTCAGCTGAGCTGGACAAGGCAGCTCGTTGGGCAGAGCTTATGTAACATCCCTCTGAGGGCTCTGACTGCACAGACCCATCGCAGTTTTACTCTCCATTTCCATCTCCTGCAGTAGGAGATCACTTCAGCTCCAGAGGAAAAAAATCTAAAACTCAGTTTTGATTTTTGACACATAATTATCTTGCAGAGGTTGGGTGAGGAGAGAAGGTCTCAGAAAAAGAACAAGCCATTCTAAGGATCTCATTTTTCTCTCTGTTTTCTTCTCTCTGTTCCTCTGAGGTTTAGGATGGAAAAAGAAGAACCTGAGCAGAAAAACAAAAGTGAGACCTCTGGAAAAGTTCTGCCCTCTCCAAGGCTGCAGGATGCTTTCTAGAGCTGCCGAGCATTTCCAGTGAAGTTACCTCCCTTGGAAATGTGCTGCATACCTGAGAGGTAATTGCTGTACCCTGGAGGCCAAGCCGGCTGCTGGCTCCTAACGTGGTTTAAGTACAACAGAGCCATGTCATGGTCATTCTTCCACCCCCTCAGAAAAACCCCCACAAATTTCTCTTTTACCGCCATTATAAGATTGCATCTCTAAGTAAAAGCTATCTCTGACCCCTCCAGATTTTATTCTCCTTCTTGTTTCCATGTCAATAAGATCATTGCTTTCTATTTCCAGTTTATCTTGTCTTTGTGTTAAAATCAAGAGGCAAAACTGTATTTCAGCTCAGTCCAGACAAAGCACATTTATTCCCCATATAAAGATACAGTTTATATTTCTCTGTGGAAATAACTCTTGCATATTATGTATTCTTCATTTTATTTCATTAAAGTAATTCTGCAGGTATCCTGTTTTTCCCACCAAAGTCTGAGGAACAAGGGAAGATATTTTCCCCAACAAGGCCATTTTTTTTCCCTGTGTTGTTGAAATTTGTGGAGATCTTTCATCTCACAGACTGCTTTTCTTCATTCCTTTTCTGGATGAGACAATCCTCTTTGGGAAATCTGGTTCTCTGTCTCTTTCTAAAGATCAAAATTGCTGGCTTCAGTTATGTCAGTGTGTGTTCCCATTAGCTGCAGGAACATCAGCACCTCAACCTTTATTTTAAATACATGCTTTGCAGTAGAGCAGCGAATTTTGCAAACTGCCACTTACACAGCCTCCCTACTCCAGAGCCTCTGAAATTCCAACTCTCAGGGGGCTACTTCCTTTGTTTTAATCGGAACTGCAACTGGGACATTGAGGCCAGAAAAAAGCCTTCACTGGGGCAAAATCTAAACTTTCTCTGACCATGGGTAGCCTAGGAAATGTGTCAGAGATTCCATGAAAAGAGTACACCAAACACTTCAGCTGGAGAAGACAAAACATCGGATAAACATGTTAAAGGTCTGCAGGGAAAGGTGCCCTGCTCATATCAGACATTTTGCAGGAAATAAATCCCAATGGCTGCGATCCTGGAAGAAAACACTAAAATCTGTTTGTAAAATTCATGAAGGCAAAACACTTCACTACATGGCAGAGAGGTTTTTTCCTTTTCTTTTAATTTAGCTGTAACAATGTCTACAATACATCGACTCACAAATCAAGTGAAGGTATGAAATCACATTCTTCATACTGAGATGGGACATTCTGGACTGGTTAAAGACCCTCTCAGGAGGGGCAGAGTTCTGCACGCCCAATGAACACCTTTTGAAACAGCCAGTGGTGGGGATTTCGGTTTTAACAGTGATGAGAAGAGTGAGCCTGGTCCATGGAGATCGAGATGCTTTGCAGAGCAGGGCAGAGCTCAGCGCCTCAGGAAAAGGGAGGGAAGCTGAGGCACGGTGCAGGGCAGTGACTCCCAGGATGAGCAGCAGGCAGCGGAGCTGGACACGACTCCCAGCCCTGGCTCCCGGTCGGTTCCCGGCTGGCCAGTCCCGTGTCCCAGCAGGGCGTGTGGTGCCTGTGCTCCAGGGGCCCGGGGTTATACCGGCACCTCGTCCTTCCCCTCTCCCGCTGTCCCGTTGGCTCCGCTCAGTCCCGCCGGCTCCCTGCCTTCCTCCTGCTCCTCCTCCTCCTCGTCCTCCCTGGCTGTCCCCGTGTCCCGGCCCAGGCTGGGCAGGGGCCCGAGGAGCTGCCCTTCCCGGCGGGACTGGGCCAGCTCCTTGGCACAGCACACGGGCGTGTGGGTCTCGTAGGTGCTGTGGAAGCTGTTATAGTCCACCTCGTAAAAATCCTTCTCCAGGGTGAGCACGGGGGTGAAGCGGTGTCCCCACAGCACCTCGGTGTCCATGTAGGAGCTGCGAGCCTGGCAAGTCATCCCTGGGTGGAAAGAGAGGGATGTTAGAGGCAAAGCTTCCTTACGTGCTCACCCAACCACGCCTGGCACTTAAAAGCACTTTCATGTCATTTCCATACCTGATTGCTCTGGGACACGGAAAAGTCTTCGCTTAATAAGCCTCACAAAAGCCTCTATCATGAACAAGCTGAGCACCCAAAGGGAAAGGGATGCATTCATCTCAGCATCTTCCGCCTCCTGAACCTCGTGCTTAGGGTCTTGCAGGCTCGGACCTCTAAGCAGCTTCTCTCTGCCTCCCCCTGCTCTGCTGAGGTGTTGTTTGTGTGGCTGACACCAACAGCTCCCGGTGGATCCTGCTGGAACAACCCCCAGCCCTGCAAGTACTGCCCCAGCCCCGACCCACATAGCCCTGAGCACCGGGAGCCACTGCCCTGCCCTCCTCCGGGGCTGGGCCCATCCCTCCTCCTCTGCAGCAGTGCCACAAATCCCTGTGCAGCAGTGCCAAAATTCCTTCTCCATCAGTGCCACAATTCCCTCTCCATCAGTACCACAATTCCCGTGCAACAATGCCACAATTCCCGTGCAACCATGCCACAATTCCCGTCCAACAGTGCCACAATTCCCTTTCCATCAGTGCCACAATTCTCTCTCCATCAGTGCCACAATTCTCTCTCCATCAGTGCCATAATTCCCCTGCAGCAGTGCCACAATTCCCTTTCCATCAGTGCCACAATTCCCTCTCCATCAGTGCCACAATTCCCTCTGGATCAGTACCACAATTCCCTCCGGATCACACAATTCCCTCCGGATCACACAATTCCCCCCAGATCACACAATTCCCTCTGGATCACACAAGTCCCTGTGCACACAGCCGCACACACCCGGATGAACAGCCCCAAAGGTGAGAGGTTCCCAACCAAGCTGGCTTTGAAATCCCCTTGGAGGTTCAATCCCTTGAACTGATGGGCTGGGGATTGAATGAACAGTGGCCAACAGGGAATGATCCATGTCAAGCTGCTTCTCAGCCCCATGGATCAGAGTTTATTTACTTTGGAAAAGTTTAAAGAGAAGCTTTGCAGAGCAGGGATAAGCACACCTGTGAGCAAATCCTCTTGGAATCACCTCGCAATGTCAAGGCTGACTTCTTTTCCAAATATTTGTGTTCTCTTTGTCCTAATTACGTTTGGATTTTGAAATTAATTTCCAGTGAAAACCTAACCTCACGAAGTCCTCACACTGTTCTCTCATGGAGGGTGAGAGATTGGCCTGACTGGAAGGCATTCAAAACATGCACTCAATCCAGTTTCTGGCCAATACTTTCAAGTCTAATTCCTGCAGCCCAGAGCACACGGACAGAAATCTGAAGTAATGCACTGGGGGAAAAGTGTGAGTGTCAGATGTGTCAGGGAAGAGGATATCACACATTCTCACTCCGTGAGCTCATAAGTGACTGAAATCTCAGCGCAATCAGAAAACTCCTTTCCTTTCAAAAAAACCCCCACCTTTGTGGAAAGAGGAATATTTTGTTCTCAGAATTGCTACAGACCATTGAAAGACACCCACACATGCAAGTGCTCTGCAAAGCAGAGTCTCTTACTGCTTTCCTTGGTTTAAAGCTACCAGGCCAGGAGTATTTTGTTCCTTGAAAGGGGAAGAGACAGTGACACACGCAATGCTGAGACATCTGCAGCTCTGCAGCACAGACTGAAAGCCCAATTTTTCCCCTCCAGAAGATCTGCAGGAGTGTTTGCTTCTGGGCAGGAACAACAAGTACAGCGTTAGTCACAGTGTTCCAGCGTGCATGCTTCCTGGGCTGGAAGGAACTGGGAAGTGCAGAGGCTGCCATGAAAAACACAGCCAGGGAATTAAAAATCACCCCACGTGTTGCTGCTTTAAAGAGAAGCTCTGTGGAAGTTCGGCGCCTTTTCAGGAAGCTCTCAGCTTTTGCTTTAGAGCTAAAGAACAGGGTGAGGCCGCTCCCGGCTCCGGGCGCTGCACTGTGCAGCATCGCCCGCGCCCGGCGTGGAGAGCGCCAGCCCTCCCGCCCTGGCCAGCTCCCCTGTCCCTGGAAGCCCGCAGCCCTGCTGGTTCCCAGCCCTTGTACAGGTTTCCCAGGGGAGCTCTGTCACTGGCACTGATCGTACACTGACCTCCCTGGGCAAGGGCTTTTATTCCTGGAGTGGGGGGTCAGGGCTGCAGGGCTAATCCCATTTCCCGGTGCTGCCTCAAGCCAGGAGGTTGGAAAGCAGCAGCTGGCTAAAACAAACCAGCCCTTTTCCCTTTGGACAGAGCTGGTTTGGCACCGGAAATCCCAAAGGCCTCCAAGTGCCTCCTCCAGAAGCAGCAAGGAGAGCAGGAGAGGAGACCCCGCAGGCTCCAGGATCAGCCCTGTGAATGAACCAGCTGATTCTTACCCTGCTTTTCCGAGTGCTGCAGCAAGGTACCATGAAGGAATCCCCGGAGCAAAGATGGGGCGTCCTTGTGAGATGTGGGGGCCTGGGGCTCCCTAAGGGAACTCTTGCCTTGTAATCCGGGGCTGAAATAGCTTCTTCCCTGGGGGAGCACCTGAGTGAACCTGAGCTCCTGGGACACCGTCCCAGTCCTGCTCCAAGGATTCAATTAGGGCAGGAACAATGGAAAGCTTTCAGCAACCAAACACTGCTGCTGCCAGCTTCCTGCAGGAGCTGCTTTCTGTAACCCCAGGGGGACACTGAGCCAGCACAATAAGACAACTTGTAATTGCTCCATAATCCCATTCAAATATTCCTTTTTAGCACATGTGCAGTGGTGTTTAATTGCGTGGGGACACACTGCTTGGCAACTCCCACATCGCCCAGTAAACAACACCATTGTCTCTGCTTCAAATTCCATTAAGTGCCTGCTTTGCAGGCTGCCCTGTGCTCTCCAGCTTGGTTAATTAATGCATCTGTAATGTCCCTAGCTAATTATTGCCTCTGTGACTGCAAAAAGATGACAGAAGAGGTGTGGAAACAATAAACCTTATTTTTATTAAGAGCGCATGGATGCAGCCACTTGACACTGGAACACAGCGTGCGCCCTCCGTGCTCGGAATATCCCAGTTTCACCTTGCAGTGGGGCACAGCAATCCTCTGGATTCAGACCTCTGTGTATCCCTGAAAAAATGACCTGTTTCACTGCGGAATTCTTGTTTATCTGAGTCTGTGGGATGTCTTGGGTAGAGGGAATCATTTGCCATGTGCTCCCATCCATCAAGTGGAATCAGAATTCAGAATATCCTGAATTAGAAGGAAGCCACAAGGCTCAGCCAGTGCAGCTCCTGGCTGCAAACAGACCCAGACCTGGGTGCCACACCAGCTGTGACATCACTGCTCTTTCACATCACTCGTGCAGCCCTGAAGCCCTGACATTTTGGGGAGCACAGGAACTCAAGAGAGATTCCAGACTCTCCAAATTTCTTGTAGAATTAACCATAGTATGTATGGCCCCGATAAAAGCTGTAAATCATTTCCTTAAAGAAGATATAACTACACATTTTGGGTTTTAATGGTGCAGATATAGAGAAGTAGTATTTGGGGGTTTCATTTAAGTAAACTTCATGACAAAAGAATACAGAATGGTTTGGGTTGGAAGGGACATTAAACATTGACACCTTCCACTGTCCCAGGCTGCTCCCAGCCCCAATGTCCAGCCTGGCCTTGGGCACTGCCAGGGATCCAGGGGCAGCCACAGCTGCTCTGGGCACCCTGTGCCAGGGCCTCCCCACCCTCCCAGGGAACAATTCCTTCCCAATATCCCATCCAGCCCTGCCCTCTGGCAGTGGAAGCCATTCCCTGTGTCCTGTCCCTCCATCCCTTGTCCCCAGTCCCTCTCCAGCTCTCCTGGAGCCCCTTTAGGCCCTGGAAGGGGCTCTAAGGTGTCCCTGGAGCCTTCTCTTCTGAACAATCCCAGTTGCCTCATAGGAGAGCTGCTCCATCCTATCATCTTCATGGTCCTACATCCTCATTTTCCTTTTTTCAGTCCAAGTAGATGTACTTGAAGTCACAGATATATATTTTTCAACTCTGTATTTTCTGGGTTGTAAGACCATTAGAAGTTTCATTTTACTCCTAAAAAATCTGGTTTAAACATGAAAAAGTATGTTTAATATAAATGTGTCCAATCTGTCTGTTGTGGAAAACATGGAATGATATGAAAAATCTTCAGATGTCAACTTTTAGTTGCAGCTTTCTCATCTCTCAGTGCAGCAGCTCAGCTTCGTTTTGCAAACAAAACTCATTTTTAATAGAAACCAGAGACAAAACCTGTTCGAAGTTAGAAGCAGATGCATCAAGTTTTCAATAAAGCTGGAGCCACTTCCAGGATTTATAGAAGCTGGAGACCAGGGCACTGTGTCCTGGTTTCAAGTTGTGCAATAAACATTTCACAGAGTTTTAATGATAATTTCATTATGGCAGAGTCCTAAGAAGTGGATCTTTTGTCTGTGGGTTGGAGCCAAAGATCAGTAACTGAGCTGAAGGCAGCCAGGGGTCCTCCCTAGCCAGCTCCGTTCTGCTGCCCAGCAGATGAGAAAATCCAGAGGAGACTGTGGTGTGCATCAAAGCAGGTGTCTCACCACGTCTGAGAGCAGAGTGATGCCTGAAAGATGGGCTGGAAATAAATCCCCACAGACCGATGTCTATAGAGCAGGTATTTGTTTATTGCAGCGCTGGTGGTGAGGGGGATTTTTCCTCCCAGCTCACCCGCCTTTGTCAAGTGCAGTGGTAAATTTATACAGTAAATTATGCTTAATGTGGCTGTGTCATCACAGCATCATCACATATGCGCCGGAAATAATTTACATAGCATGATCTCATGGTTATTAGGTAATTTCTTCTCACTGCGCCTGCGCTCCCCTAATTCGGGGGTCTTCGGGGGTCTTTGATGAAGGCTTCTAAAGTCTTCTTCGCACTTGAACTTTTCAACTTTGGCTTCGGAGCATGCGTAGTTACGGTGCTCCTCAGTCTCTCCGGTCTTAACCGGTCTAAATTCTTTGGTTTGTGGCTAATTGGCTCTGTATTTGCCAACTTCTCATTAGTACTACTCTTATCTATCTCTAAAGCTACACACCTGGTAAATCTTTTTCTCTCTTTTTGTCTATTCAGCATTTAAGCAACTAGTTAACCATATACTAGCCATTACATTGTATAAAAAGTTATTCATATTAGATATATATGAGTATCAAAAGTCATGATTTAGGTTACATAAGTAAAAACTATAGAAGGCTATTGTTTCAGGTTACAGGGTATATTGATATTAAGGTTACATAGATATCTTTTAACTCAAGCTATATGAGCTCCTTATTACTTTGACTTAGGTTATATAGACATCAAGAGGAAACGCTGGGGTGTGAAACAAGCGCCAGGGAGCTCTCCAGTAAGGCTCCTGCTGTCATCACAACCAGCGGGATGGAGCGGCTCCCGCGTTATCCAAGAGCTGGGAATGTCTGAGCGGGCTGGCCAAGGGCAGGAGGAGCCGGCGCAGCGCGGGGCCGGGGCTGCTCCGAGCTGATCCTGCTCCTGCGGCTGAGCTCTGATTTCTGAGCTGCCACGTGCTGGGAAAGGGGCACTGCTCCTGCTTCCCAGGTCAAGCCAGCCCTCGTCACCCCTATCCCCATCTGCTGCTCTTGGTGCCACCCAAGGTCTCCCCAGCTGTTGGAGGATGCTGATTTTTGGCAAACATCCCGTCCCAGCCAGGTGACCTCACTGGAGGGGTAATGGGAGAGCACAGGGGGACGCCGAGGGTGCTCTGCCAAGCCCGAGATCTCCCCAGGCTTCGATGGGACCCCATCCCGAGCAGAGGCCAATCTGTCAGTGCTGCTCCATGGCCTGAGCCTCCTCAGTGGGCAGAGATATCCCAGCCCCTGGGGCTGTCAAGACCACATTTTTCATTAGGCTAAAATTAACTGTGCTCATTGAAATGCCAGGGAGCTCAGCGATTATCTGCTGGGAAATGTCATGTGGCTGGGCTGGGCTGGGCCAGATCTGCTCGGCTCCCTCCAACTCGGACACTGCTGGGAGTGATCTCCCTGCTCTGCCCTTGTTTGCACATTCTCTTGTGCCCAGGGTGACTTTTCCTCCTGTCCTGGATGCTCTGAAGCTGTGGAACACCCACACCCCGGGAGCTGGTGACCTCAGAGGTGCAGTGGCAGCGATGGAAGTTCAGGGGTGGCAAGAAGGTTTAACAAATTTGAGTTCTGTTACTGTAATTAAGCAATATGTGTCTGTCAATTTGCATTAGCATATGGTAAGTTATAAAAGTTATAAGTCCCTCTGTGTTAATTAGACCAAAGAACACTGTGACCTCCAAAAAGTCAATATTCCTCCAGCTTGAAAAGGAATCTTAGAAGGTAGGAGCATAGTCCTCCAATTATTTGTGCTTGTCTCCTTTAGAGGACATGGCTGGGCTTGATTCACTTTGATATTTATGCCAGAGGAGACTAATAGGATTTTAATCTATCTGAATGCTCTCCAGGCATGCAAAAGCTCCTAGGCACTGGGAAAATGATATAATAAAAGGACTTTATGATGTAAAGACCTTGGATTCGATTGCCATGTCTCTACCAGGCCCAGCCCGAGCCAAGCTCACACCAGGTAAATTCGGGTCCCTCCCAAAGGGGTTTCCAGTGACTGCAGAACACCTCAGGCACCACTGCCAGCCTCTGCCTCCGCAGGACAATCCAGCTCATGAGCACAGTGACCTGAGACAGCTCTTCCCTGCAGCGTTTCAGGCAGTTTCTGTAACACTTCTGCAAGGTCCCCCTCGCAGAAATCTGATTTATATGCAAAATGCAAAACAACACAAGACAACCCAAACCAGATGATGAATGCCCAGAAACTCCACTTAGTAATTTCACCCTTCCTTTGTTCTCCCATGAAAATCATGATTAATTCCAGCATATCTTTTGTTGTGACTACTCCACTTGGCCCTACATTTACAGCCAGGAAACTGCGCTCTGTCCTCTGGAAAGGTGGTTAAATCGAGGTGTGGAAACTCTGCTGTTTGCCTACTCTCCCGCAGGGACAGGATGGGTTAATTACTTCTAATCATTAAATCCCTTTTTATCACAGTGACTCTAAGCCAGAAGAATATATACCTGTACTTACATAAGAGTTCATTAAAACTTCATTTAGTGACTGGACTAATCAGGCATCTGGAGTGTCTCTTGTGCCTTATTTAACTGTGCTGGGGAAAAGAGGCAATGAAAACCAGGGAGGACCAGGAGTGGAGTAACAAGCTCTGCCACCTCCTTGCCCAGAGAGCAGCAGTGCTGGATGCTGAGCCCAGGGAATGAGGGCAGCAGGAAGCTATGGAAAAAGCAGGATTTGGATAACTGTCAGCAAACAGCAGAGGAAGGGTAAGGCTGGAAGAGAAGACAGTCCCTTCAAATCACCTGCCAGGAAGTCTGGTAGGATATGCAGAGTGTGTCAGCACATGGAGTGATGGCTTACAGAGAAAAACAGTATTTTAAAAAATTGGACTTGCTAATGTTCCCTAATTGGATCAGCCAAATCCTTCATCACAGCCCAGCTGACTGCACCATGTGGGAGGGGGGCTGGACCTCCCCTGCTCTGCCCTGTCCCAGCAGCTTCTGAACCCTGTGCTCAGTTTGGGAGCAGGAGGGGAAGGGCAGGAGCTCTGGCCAGCAGCAACCAGGAGCTGTCCTGTCACCCGGGCGGCCCTGAGATTTTGGGAAGCAGAGAGGCAGGGAAAGCAAAAACATATTCGCTGTGCAAACAGATTTTCTGCCTTTGCATTGTTCCCTTTTCTTGCAGGTCAGATTTGGGGCAGCTGATCTTGACAAGAGTCCCTTTCTGATAAGGCAGAGATAACGAATTGCCTGCAGTAATCCCTGTGCCCAGTTCATCGGGAGCACTGGGAGCAATGCTGCTGCCCCCGAGACGCCCACGAAGCGGCCCCGGAGTCAGAGCACTTGTCAGTAATATTGATTTTGTCTTCACAGTGCTTGTTTCACCCAGCAATGACCACAACAGATCTGCACAGAAACTCACTCTCCCTTTGGCCTTTCCCGTCTGCTGGTGGAGCCCAGTGCCTCACCCATCCCAAATATCGATGGGAAAAGCCACATCTGGCTTTGTGCCACGGCTGGCTCTGAGGCTCAGGCAGTGGGGCAGCCCTGGGTGCCCCCAGAGCTCCCACTGGAATAACACCAAGTTTATTGTCTTCTTCAGCAAAATAAACCCACTGCACTTCAGGCTGGCTGGTGAGCTGCTGTTCATCAGTGTGCTGTAACTCAGGCCTTTGAAAAGTCAAGGCAACTTGAACACAAAATCATTGTTTTAAGCCACAGTGTTTTGCTTTGTAAAAAACCCAATGACTTGAAGGGTGTGAACTCCTCAGAATTTACTCTACACTTTTCATTTGAAGCTATTTACCATCTCTGCTTTGCCCTGGGTCAGAATTAAACTTAAATGTCAGTAAATAGAACTGCTTGTTTGAGAGGAGACAATACATTACATTTGGAATACGTGTGTGCCTGGTTAAATCTACTGAAAATAGCTATAAAATCGCTGTCCCAGATTATCAGTGCTAAACATCCCCACTTTTAGTAATGCTTAAATTTCTGCAGTCATTGATATTTTGCCAATCACCATGCTGACCTGCATCCCTAACACCTGATGGGGAACAGAGCTGTATGTTCTGATACCTCTGAACTCTGGGGGGTGGATTCCAGATTTTCCGTAGGGGTTGCTAAGGGAACAAATGGTCTGTTGTGTTTTACATTGCCCTGAACCCGACCGGGCTGTGACAGTGTCAGGATTTAACAGAAGTCCTGCTGGGAGTAAATATCACACCACTCCTGAGAGCAGATGGGGCTTGAGCAGTGCCATGGGCTGGGAAGGACCTAAAGAATTTGCTTAGAGCAGATTTTAAGGTGTGGAGGGAGGGATTAATAACCCCAAAGTGCTTTATCAATGTTCCCAAGTGTGAGAAGGAAGCAGGAAACACAAACACTGTCTCTGCAGGCCACTCTTCTTGTGACAAAATATCCCTCCCCACCAGCACCCATACGTCCCTCAGGACACATCCCAGCCTCCAAATCGGATCCTGGAATCATCCAAGGTCCACTCAGCTCCGAGTTCAGTGCAAAGTGCCTCCCCCAGCTCCAGTGTGGGATTTCCCAGGCTGCCTTCTGAGCCCGGGATAATTCATTTCCACAGATGTGTGCTCCTTAACATCATTACACCCCGGCCTGGGCGATCCCTCTGGGAGAGGAGCCCATTTGTAAGGCCATATTATTCCCATGCCATGCTTTTAATTCCGAGGTTGTTATTGATAATGACTTCCTCTCACACATCCCCAGCAGAGGCTGAGTCTGCCTGCGAGGAAGGCAGAGCAGCAGGGGTTCAAAGCATTTACAGTGTCACTGTGTGACGGGGAAAGAGGCTTTGGACAAACAAGGAGCTGCATTCCATGCTCAGATTAGGAGGCTCCAGCCTCTAATAAATGTTTAGGCTGCAGAACAAGTCACTGTTACAAATCCTTGCCTTTGATAGTTTTTTCCACCCACCCCTTCCTTTGCCACGTCTCTACAATGCTCTGCTGGGGAAGAACATTTCCCTGGAAATGCCAGGTGAATTCCACGTTCTCAGAACATGTTCCAGCCTCGGTGGAATGTAACTTATCCATCACCTCCCATCAGCTCTGGCTGGGAAAGCCAGCTGCTGCTGATCACCTGAAGGGAGACTCTGGGATGCTGAATTACCTCTCTAGAGAGCTGCCTTCGGGATCAAAGGTTTGGGATGCAGGAATTTGAGAGATTTTTCCTTCTCTGGCTGTTGGGAGACTAATGAGCAAATCTGCAGGAGGGGATAACATTAACAGTCAGCAAGGGGCAGAATCGGTGAGACAGGGTGCTGACACCACTGAGCACTTGTAACAAGCTGCAAACCCCTGCTAATGATTCAGAGAGAATGAAAAAAATCCAACCACCACACACAGGAAAACCCTGGGCTCATAACTAAAATCCTGAAACACTGAAGCAGAAAACTGCTCATAAAAGCCTTTTTTGCATCTCTGACTTTGTCCATCTTTAGCCAGCAGTTTTCTCCTCAGAGCTGCCTGCAGCCCTTTCCCCCTGCAGACCCTGATTCCATCAAGGCATTCTGCCCACCCCAGGCTGGAAAACCCTGCGTGGAAGGGACCTGAGCAGCTCCAGGGCTTGGACACACTTGCTGTGCCACGAGTGCAGCAGGAAGAGCTGCCAGCTCCTCCTGAAACCTGGAACAAAGGAATTCTTGCAAGTGGCAATGACCCACGGTGCCACCACTGCCAGGTGCAGCTGCCTCCCTGGGCAGAGAGACAGGGAGACAGGGGGGTGTGGGGACACCTGTGGGAAGGAGCCGGGAGGCCTCTGTGCCCATCCCTCCCCTCAGCTGCCTTTCCCACTCCTTGGAAAGCTGAGGCTCACCACTTTTCCAGATTCACTCTACATGGGCACGGAGTTCTTTCATCGCCTGCCACAAACACACCCCTAGGAGGAAACTGGGAATGGGCTGAGGATATCTCCTTATCTCCCATTACCCTGCTTTGTCTGAGCTGTTAAGCAGCTGCAGGGCTGCAAGAGTCTCAAAAGCAGTTTCTGTATTTTTCCTCTTTGAGCTCCTTCTGGGAATGTGTGTCCTGCACCACGTGCAAGTCATTCAGCCCCAGCACGTGCTGCTTTATGGGATACAGTGAGACTTGGGCACTTCATAGCCCCCATTAAAATCAACACTACAGCAGTACCTAAAATAGCACAGTTACAGCCAGTCTTTAATACAGAGGAGAAATGGGAAAAGATTTGTACCATGAATTTTGATCACAGGAAACAGGACCACCAGAGACTTCATGAATGCCTTTAATCCATTGCTTTTTTCTCCCCTGGATCAGTTCAAAGTGATTATGGGCAGCTCCAGGACTAACCCCTTCACCTCAATCCCAGATTTATAAAAGAGGGTGAAACACTCCAAAAAAGAAGGTGAAGCCCTACAACATAAGCTAAAGGCTCCACTTTTCAGTACTGGTTATCTCAGGCACCCCACCTGGGTCAGGCACTACCCAAGGACAAACCCCACCGTGTTCCCAGTCCAGGTGACATGGGCAGTGAAATCCTAATGCCACACTGCCCTTCACTGTGCCCCTTTCCTCCTCAAAATTGTGCCTGATTGTTGACAGATCCTTACCTGTGGCTTCCACCATTCCTTCCAGGATGACCACAATCTCAAACTCCTCCTTCTCCAGCTGGGTGCGGGACATCTCCCAGAAGGGGCTTTTCTCATTGATCTCGTGTGAGATGATGAGAGGGGACACCAGGAACAACCTGTCGTCTCCGGTGTCAAATCCCACGTTGATGTCCGTTTGGTTCAGGGGAATGAACTCTCCTTCTTTGGTCTGTTTGGACTTAATCAGTTTGGCTCGAATGGAAGCCTCGACAATGTGGGAATTGCGGAGGTCCCCGACCCGGAACATGAGGCAGAGCTTCTCATCCCTCATGGAAATGACGGCGTTGTTGGAGAACATGAGGGTCTCCGCCCTCTTCTTTGGTTGGCTGATCTTGACAAACATGCATCCCACCATGAAGGCGTTGACGATGGAGCCCAGGATGGCCTGGACCAGGAGCAGCACGATGCCCTCGGGGCACTTCTCTGTGATGACCCTGTGGCCGTACCCGATGGTGGTCTCGGTCTCGATGGAGAACAGGAACGCTGACACAAATCCACTGAGGTTTTCAACGCAGGGGATCCAGTTCTCGTCTTCCAGGTGGTCCAGGTCTCCCCGGATGTAGGCGATGAGCCACCAGATGAAGCCAAAGAACAGCCAGGTGATGGTGTAGACCATAGTGAAGACCAGCAGGTTGAAGCGCCACTTGAGGTCCACCAGGGTGGTGAAGAGGTCGCTGAGGTACCGATAGGTCTCCTGGACGTTCCCGTGGTGCACGTTGCACTTCCCACTCTTCTCCATGTACCGCTGCCGTGGCTTCTTGCCCTCGGCGGAAATGAGCCGGGTCCTGTCCGTGGCGATGGGGACGTCATCCCGAGCCTGCTTGGGGATCTTCTTGTGCTCCCGGGATGTGACCCCGATGTCCATGTCCTGGTTCATGAAGATCCGGGAGTCTCCAGCCATGGCTGGGCTGCACAACAAGGAGAGACAGTTTCAGACAGAAGGGAAAACGACAAAAGCCATTTTGTTTCACCGTCTGGACGATCAGGACACTGTTTTTGGAGGGTTCACACTTCTCTCACAACAGCCACTTGTTAAACACAGCCCTGCAGTGACCTGGAAGTAAAGACAGATTTATAACACACAGGCCCTTCGAACATCAGCCCCCACTGGGGTGAGACACGCTGTGGGAGCATGGAATAGTTAAACCTTGGAGCATTTTGGGGCTTTCTTTTTGTCCTGAGATTTTTTTACACACCAAATTTGCTTGAGATCACAACTTGGAACAAAGTAAAGATACATCAACATCTTTTCAGGAGGGACTGGAGTTTTTTGATGCCTCAGGTTTTGGGTGCATATCAAGAGAAACCTTAGAAATTAAGAGAAAGCGCTGAGCACCACTGTCTACCTAAATCTCACACGAGTCTAAATTATGCATGAAGGCTTCCCTTGCAGTCAGCAGAGAAAGGCATCTCCAGGGATAATTCAGATTTCAGGAGTGCTGAATCACCTTCTGGAAGTTTATTCGTGAGCCTGGGCTTCAAACGTGAAATAAACATTTAATTGAGCATCTCGAATCCCACGTGTGAAGCTGTGATGAACCCAGGCCTGCTGTTAATGAGATCTATCAGAGCTCTCCCCTTTGCTCCACCTGACATTAGACAAAATCACTGGGCACTTTTAGGAATGCATCAGAGAGCTGTTAACAATCCCACCATCGACATTCAGAGTTATGCTTACCAGGATACAAATAAATAACACGAGATGAAGGCTGCAATGCTTTCTGCCAGTTATAATGTAACATCCTGTTTACTGAGATGATTAGATACTCCTTTAAAAAATGAGAGTCTTGACTCTGGATGCAGGGCACAGACAAAATCTCTGTCAAAGACTACCTAAGGAGCCTTAGGGATATCAAAGATAGAGCAGCAATATTTTCTATGGCGTTCATTCCCTGCATTGTCCTCTGCAAATCCTATTAAAACCTAACTAAATCTATTACTGCTCCCTCTGTCTTTAATCTTCTTATGCGCCTGTGAATGAGAAAAGGTGTAGAGATACAATTAGGAGTATCTTGGGAGAGACAATTTTTAAGACTGAGCAAAGTAGCTTCATCTTTTCGGTATTAAAAAGCACAAAGGGTGGGCGGGAAGGAAGCAGAGGCAGGATGAATAAATGAAGCAACAAATTTTCACTTCCATTCGGCTGCAGCCAAATCTGGTTAATGGCAGAGAATTCCTCGTGGCCCTTGTCTAAGTCACCATCAATCACTGCTCCAACGAAGCAGCCGGAGCCTGTTGCTGGAACCAGCCCCGCTGGCTCTGCTGCGCAGGAGCCCGGCCATCTGTGCCCAGCACGGGCTCCTGCTGCCACAGCGCCCGCCTGGCAGGCCCGGGCCAGGCTGAGCCCCTGCAGCCACGGCAGGGGCAGAGAACGGGGACTCGTGTGGCTGGGGTGGGAAATCGGGAGGGGTCGGGTTTGCCACCCGCTCTGCACGTGGGGCGGATAATCCCGGTGCTGTGCGTTCCCTTGGAGAAGCACCCCGGATTCCGACAGAACAGTCACCCCTGCTCTGCTCCTGTCCCTCTGAGAGCTGGCCCGGGGTGCATCCACACACGTCCTCAGCCTGGTGCAGCTACAACCTCCGAGCCGACCTCTCTGCACTCCGAAGTTCCTCTCTTTACACGTGTGCAAAGTGCTGCGAGATGCTGAAACATGACAAGGGCACAGCTCGGCTCTCACTTCCCAGCATGTGAAAGCACATGGCAGAACAATCACACACCTCTTTCTGCTCTTTCATAGAGAAAGAAGCCTCCCATCCACTGGGAATCAGGTAGTGAAGAACCTCCTCGCTTCCTTCTTACAAATAACATTCTCCATGTATGTTTGCATTGATTGATTAATCTAAAATTACTCCATTTGGGCTAAAAAGCTTGTCATCAATCTAAATGTAAAACCAGGCAAGTGTTGCATGTTTTCAATTTTAAAAGGCTTGTTTTAAACATAATTTTGTTATAAAAGTAAATTTGAAGCTTTCACTGGCACCATGGGAGAGAGAACAATCCAGTTCCAGACATCAATCTGGAGTGGAAGGTTTCATGTCCTAGATTCATACCAAAGAGACCAAAAGGATCTTAAAACTTATTACAAGGAACAGAATAGAGTAAAAGCAACCAAAAATCCTAAATCCCTGGATATTGGAACAGGTTTGAGGAACTGCCCATTAATGAACGAACAGGGGAACCTTTTTAACTAAAACACTCACAGGACTGGCAACATCTCAGGTGCTGCTACTGATCTCCAACAACAGCTCAGCTGAAATATCTCTGCAAACCTTCAGGAACACCTTCCAAGTGATCCAGTAAAGCAGGAAAATTCCTGCTGGATAAGAACTTCACTGACATTCAGTGGCATTACAATTCCTACTGATATTTCATCTGTAACTCTCCCGTTGTAGTATCAGCATAACCTCAGTCTATGGTTATTAAAAATAATTAAGCATAGGAATTTTTGCTTCAGAGTCTTGAAACAGAATGCTCCTGGTTAGCAGTTTGAGCACAGCTCTGGATGGCTGCACACTATCCAAATTATTGGATAATTTCTGCTTTCTGCTCCAAATTATTCCAGGGTTTTCTGATTCTGAGGAAATCACTGCTTTTCCTTCTGCCTTAATTCCCCAGCAGTAAAATTTGTGATATGGATGTGAATGGCCTGTGAGATCCCAGGCATGAGAATCTTCTAGGAAATTTGCTGTCTTTCCTTTATGATTTTAACGGCCCTGGGAAACTTTAGCCCAAATGAGAAGATGCTCTGAAAGGAGCAGTGCAACTGTGTAAGGACCTGGTTAACTCCTCACTGTGTCATGCACAGCCAGGGCTGCCAGGCACAAACATCTCTGCCACATCCTGGTAAATATATTCCTGCACCTCCCAGAGATTTCAGCTCCAGTCTGTAAATCCCTGCTCCCTCCAGCACAGAGAGCCAGGAGGTGAAATTGCCTCTTACAGTCACAAGCACTGTTCTGTTTCTTTGGCATTTACCATCTTTGGTTAAACGAGGCCAGGATAATAAAAATGTCACTTCTGTACAAAGCTGCCTTCCTTCAGGACAGGCTACTGCTCGAGAAGCTGTGAGTCAGTGCATTATCAGCCTTGCAGAGAGGTTTTTATCAGCCCTGCTGCTGTTCAGCTCAGCCCAGATGACACACTCGGGGCAGGCGGTGACATTTAGGGGCTGGGACTTGCTGCACAGGAGTCAGGCTGGGTTAGGTGAGGATCTCCAGGAGGCAGCGTTGGGCAGAGCAGCTCCCACCCCTCCTGACAGAGCTGATGTGCTCCTGGCAGCTCCAGCAATTTGCCAGAGACGTCACGGGAGGTAGAACTACAAAACACTTGAAGAAACTTCTTTCGCAGCTGACCAGGGGGCTTTTTCCATTTAAACAATTGCTGATCTGGCTGCAGCAAACACACAGATTTCCATGGGGATGGGATTTGATGCTGGAAAGGACTAAACTGGCAGGCAGGTGGAGTCTGAAGATGTGAATTTGTCATCAAGTTTGTGTAAAAGCAGACTTCTTTTTGTTTCTTTTAAACCTGATACCTGTGTTACCTCACATTAGGAGAATAATTGAGCAACTGTTCTTTAGCAAACCTCCCACACCTTCCCAAAAGATTATTTTTTTACTTAACCCTGTCATAGTTTTTTTCCGGACAATGAGTCCTGTACTGCTCAACAAGCAACCAACAGTACTGAACAGCGATTACTGAAAAACCCGACCTGGTTCTTTTGCTGCCCGTTGGCCCACACCACGTAAACCAGGTTACTGTGCCCAGGTTCCTCTGGGCCACAGAATTCTGCTTTAGGTTACAGTGCTGCAGGGGAACGAAATTCTTAATTGTCAGACGGGAGCAACGTGGGGAAGCTGGTGCAGGAATAAAGGAAATGAAAGCAGCAGCACCCGAAGAGAAGAAAAGCATTGGCTGCTGAACACTGAGTGCCCATGGAAAGATGGAGGAAGGAGAAATCTTAGGAGAAGAGGGCCTTTGACAATCCAAAGAAAAATGACTTTAGGTAGGCTCTGACTTAGGTGGGGCTTTGATTTCCCTGAGAAAGGGAAATCTTTCCTCTACCCGTGTATTCACTGCCTGTATGTGAGTGGGGCTGAAGAGCCAACACCACCAGACGGCCCCTCCACACAGAGCTGTGCACGCAAGGTGAGGAAAGGCAGGAGGATTTGGGGCAAACCATGGAATATTCCCTCTTTCTGACTGTTTAAATAGAGGTTTGGGGTTTTGGTGTCTGCCTCTTTGGGAAGTGCTTAGGGGTCCACAGGTGGAGGGAAGGCTGCAGGAGAGCTGTGCTCTTGAAAGGCAGGGAAAAAGGTTCAAAGACACTGCACAAGAAGGGAGACCTGGGGCACTTCAAAAGCTGCCTGATCCCAGTAGTTGCCTCTCCAAGTGTCACCTCACTCAGTGCTCAGGTGGGAAAGTGCCTCTCATCTCCTCTGTGAGTTTTTGATAGGTCTCAGCACCACTTTCCTGGCACTCAGGATGTGAGAGCAGATTCCTCTGGGGCTGGAGGAGACCTCACCCCACCACCAGGTCACAAAGATGGGTGGCTGCTGGTCCACCTGAAGGGGCAGAGTGGCTTTGTGCTTGTCACAGAGCTGGGCTGTGACAGCTCTTGTGTGCCCAGAGTGCCCCTGGCTCAGAAATACCTCAACAGAAGGTGCTCGGTGTTTCCAAAGAAAATCTGGAGGAGCCAGCCTGATCCCAAGGAAGGGTTTATGGACATTTGCACTTTCCTTTTACCTGCGAGTTCCCTCCCAATCCATCCTTCTCCTCCAATATCCTGGGGCCCTTCCACTGTCAGTTGTGAGGGAGGAACGTGACCCTCCCACTCCCAGAGCATCCAAGTGTTTCACAGCACTCAACACAGCTATCGCGTGCTGGAAAACTTTCTTTATGTATTTCCCAAGATGCCTGGACCAAGGAAGGGCTCTATTTCCCCTGCCTCAGGATGGGGGAGTCACTCACAAAGACGCTTAGTTCTTCTACACTCTACTGGGAGTCTGTGGCAGGGCAGGAGTTAAGTTTAGCAGTTCCAAAATCCTGAATGAGCGTCTGGAATCAATGCAGAACTCTTTCCTCCTTCCCCCGCTCCAGCAGCAGGGAATGCAGTCCCTGCCTGCTTCAGGTGTGTCTGAAGATCGCTCTGCAAAGCCCCCACAGCCTGATCCCTCAGATGAATAACCCAGCAAGCTGATTTCCAAAGCCAGCAAAGGCAGTTTCTGTTCTCTCAAATAGCTACAGGTTTCAAATACATTTTTTTCCCTCAACTATGGATTGAAGTGTAAACCCCCCCCCACAAAACACAAGTTCACAGCTGCATTAAATGTAATGACTCCAGACCTACACAGAAAAGAGTGGAGAAACGAAACTGTGATGAGGAGAGAGACTGGGTGGGGTTTTTTGCAGAAAAAGATGATTAGAAAATGCCTTTTGAGGCATCATTTAGGCTTTTACAACTTGTTAGAGCACAAGGACGGGAGAATATGGAGTTTCCATAAGATTGGGAGTATCTCATACAATGAGATATGAGTATATGGCACAGTTCCACCAGTCCTCCAATCCATGGAGGATTTAATCCATGGAACTCCCAAGCAATTCCCTTGCACTTCACTGCAGTCAAGACCTTGAGCAGGACAAGTCCCAGTGCAAAGGATGCAACCACGATATTGTGCTCTTTGGTGTTTTCCTTGATTTGGAACAAATTATATTTTCTCTACCAACAACAAATAAAGCCTGGAAATAAATCAGTTTGATCCTTCCACCCACAAGGAAGGGACTGTGCCTGAGGCACTCTGCAGCCTCTCTGTCCCTGGCCTCTCACCCCAGCTCTATTTTTGGGACACCTTATGGTGTCATTGGAAATCTGACCATTATCTTTCAACCACCACAACTGAGCAAAGACGGGGACACCTCTGTCCTGATCAGACACTCCAGTTTCTCCAGTTTCTCCATTTCTCCTGCTCCTGGCTGTTCACACTGAACAGCAAACACTGAATTTTGGGAAAGCAGAATCTCAGTGCTAGGAGAAAATCCTGCCCCAGGAGCACCAATGTTCCCATTCTCCATTGTTTAGGAATTCACCATCGCAGCAACAGAGAATCACTCTGTAATCTGCTTTAAAAAAATACAATAAAACTGTTGAACCACTTCACACTCCTGCAGTACCTTGCACCCGAAGAATTCACAGGTGCACTGACCAAACTCAGGCTCTTTTTGCTCCAAGGCCTTCAGCAGTGCTTGAACCCACTGCAGAACGGGGACAGGAGTCACAGAGGGACAAACTGACCTCATACCCAGCTGCTGGGTGAGGGCCCACGCTCAGCCCAAGTGTCCAAGTGCCTCTTCTGACCTCAAACCCCATAGAAAGTGGATGACTTCAATAGTGGAGTCTGGAGATTTGCCTTGGAATATTACTCCAAAGCTCTGTTTGCCCTTTTTTTTTTTTGCAAATAATTGGGCTGGAACTTTCCAGGGATGGAGAATATTCTGCCATGGGAATCAGAAAGGATCCTGATCCTTTATCTTCAACTGGGTAGGAATGGTGAGGTCAAGAACCCCAGTGGTGAAATAACCCCCCAGCACAAACACTGCCTCACACGCTCCCCACCTTCTCGGGGAGATCCTGGCTGCTTGGGCTGGTCAGAGAACCAGTGAGAAAAACCAGTTTGGATTCCCCTGAGCCCCTCTTCTACAAATCCCAGGTTTCCTTTAAAGTAGAAGGGTGCAGGAGGAAGGAGCTGTTTGATGACAGAATCCCCAAAAGCCAGAGGTAAGTTTTTGGGACAGGGCCAGTTTCTGCCTGTTCTCAGCTGGTTCCTGAAACTCCCTGTTCGAACCCAAGGGAGAGGTGCTGTGTAAAAGTTACCCTGGTGTTCCCAAGCACCACGTGCAGGCACAGAGAGAACCCCGGGCGCCTTTCTGAGTGATGCAACAGAATATCGGTAAAAAAACCAGTCATGCTTTTACCTCCCAGAGCCATAACCCCCGAGGAGTTCCTAGGGCACTGCATTCCCTGTCTCCTCCACGGGCTGAACACGCCACTTCCTCATCTGGAGACTGCCCTGCCAGGGCCCTGTAACTCCAAGCTGACTGGCAAGGATCCTAATTATGAAGGAATTTAATCTTGGACTCCAGATAAGGATTGAGGAGTCACTCCACACAATTCAGGGCTGCTCACTGATCAGTCTGCTGGTGCCCTTTGCATTCCAGCGATCTCCACTAATCCTGTATCTGAGCAGTTCCTGGTTTTTAGTTTTTCCTGCATCACACCTTTAGATCTGACAGTGCTTTTGCCCAAGATCAGCATCGACTCCCCGCCTTCCCAAAGAGTTCCCTGGCAGCTGGGAGTTCGGCAGGAGCGTGCACAGCTCACACCCCGGCAGGTTTGGGAGCCTGGCATCCCGCTGGCCCAACAGCTCCGCGTTTGTCCTGCTGCCTGCTGGGCTCCCGGTCCTTTGCAGCCAGAGTGCCGGGAGTGACCTGGAATAACAAAGGAATCGGGAACTTACTTGCTACGAGCGGCTCCGCATCAGCGTCGCGCCGGGGCTCCGGGGGGCGGCTGGCCGGGGGCAGGAGCGGGGCCGGGAGCTGCTGCGGGACCGGCGGCCGGTCCATGCCATCACCAGGGAGCCGGGATCGTCCTCGGAGCCCCGGGCCGCCTCCTGCCTCCTTCCCGCTGCCCGTTGGCAGCGAACATCGATGTGGCACCGAGGATGCCTACGCCCTTGTCCCTGGGTATCCCTGATTTCCCTGCTCCGCTCCCTCCGCCGCTGCGCTGCCACTTTTGCCTCTCCTCCCCTGCCTTTCCCCGCTCCTCTCCCGTTCCGAGGGATCCGCGCTGGTCCCGAGCTTTTGAAGGGCTGGGACAGAGGAGAGGCGCGGAGGCTGCGTGTGACGGCGCCTTATCTGTTCTCAATGGGCGCAGGGGCGGGGGGCGAGGGAGGGGTTTGGGCGCTGCCGGGAGGGGAGGGAGGCGAATCCCTGCCTTGGGAGCTCGGGATCGCAGGAGCTCTGAGCTCGGGAAAGACCTCCGACCTCACCGGGCGCGACCAGTCAGGGGCTCCGGGGCAGCTCCCGGGCGGCTCCCGCAGCGCTGAGGGCTCCCTTGTCCATCCGGGATCGCTGCCTTCTCCTCCTGCGATCTCTTCTTTCTCCTCCCGGGATCGCTCCCTTCTCCTCCCGGGATCGCTCCCTTCTCCTCCTGGGATAGCTCCCTTCTCCTCCCTGGATCGCTCCCTTCTCCTCCCGGGATCTCTCCCTTCTCCTCCTGGGATAGCTCCCTTCTCCTCCCTGGATCGCTCCCTTCTCCTCCCGGGATCGCTCCNCCCGGGATCGCTCCCTTCTCCGCCCTGGATCGCCCCCTTCTCCTCCTGCGATCTCTCCCTTCTCCTCCCGGGATCTCTCCCTTCTCCTCCTGGGATAGCTCCCTTCTCCTCCCTGGATCGCTCCCTTCTCCTCCCGGGATCGCTCCCTTCTCCTCCCGGGATCGCCCTTCCCGGAGCGCGGGGTGCGCCGCCGTTCGTTCGGGGGTGGGCGCTGTGGTTTTGGTTCAGAATCACACAAACAGAAAGCAGCTCCTAAAAACCGGGAGGGAGGGAGAGCGCGGGAGCCGCGCGTTTCACACGTGTGAAAATCGTCACCGGCCCCGGGGAAACTCCGCCGGGCTGGGCCAGGGGACGTGGGGAAAGTGGGGAAAGGGGGAAAGCATCACTCCCCTGGCACGTTTCCCTCGCCTGGCACCCGTCAGGCTGTGTCGTTTGCTGACGGAGTTGTGGGGTTTGCCTTGGAACCAGCCAGTCCCCGGGACTGCTCTCAAAGCGCTTCAGTGCTCTGCCGTATTTTTTTTGTCTTTCTCTTTTTTTCTTCTTCTTTTTCTTTTGTTTCTTTTTTTTTTCCTTCCCTTTGTCACTGATAATACCACACTGTCTCCCCAGCTTAGTGAAATATTTCCTTTTCTGAAAAGCAAATGTCAGGCCAGCTGCATATCTGAGACGGATCTGCCTGGTGACTGCGGGTTACCCCCAGGCTTTGTTGCCCTGTTCCCGCAGCCCTGTCCCCCTGTCCTCCCTCATTCCCTGTTCCAGGAGCACACACGGTACAGCCCGTCAGAAGGGCTTTCATAGAAGATTTGTCTGGTCAGGAAAAGAGAACTTACCCAAACCAAAGCACTGTGCAGGAATGTGCAGGTATTGCTGGAATCTGCAAGCTTTGAATGATTTTCAATTTTTTTCTTTTTTACACTATCACTAATGAAATTCATCAGCATTGGAATGATACTTTTATTTTCCTATATAGACATTTTGCAATTTATTATTTGCAATTTTTTTTTTTTTTTGAACAGGGAAAAAGGGGAACTAATGGAACTTTATGTAGATCAGAAAACTTGATTCTTAACCAGCTTAAATTTAGGCTACGTAACACCTTATTGTGGAGACTAGGCTGGAAAAATCAAAGACAGACATGGTGAAGAAAGGGAAATAACCACAGGTTTGAAGATTATTAATAGTCATATTGCCCAGGGACTGGGAGAAGAAAGCCCATCTCTACACACACACTCCTTTTATCTATTATCTTGTTCTCTGCTCTGGATGTGGATGTCGGATCTGTCCAGATGGGACAGGAATCTGGAGCCAGACCAAGGATTTCAGCCATCAAAAATCAGTTTTGCAGATGTAATCTTGCTTTTCCACGCGTTAGTTCGCATTTGCCGCTGCAGCGCGGCGCGGGCAGTGAGCTCGGCCCAGCCAGGCTGGCTCCTGCTTCCCCAGCAGCAGCTCAGGGGGCCCAGCAAGGCTGCAGCAGCTCAGGACTGAATTCCAATCAGCAGCGAACCCACCTGCAATGAAAGCAAAGGCCGTGGTAATGAACTGTTGATCAAATCCTGGGAAATTCCATCAGATCTTCTGCCTGCTCATAACTGCCAGGAATGCCTTTCCATCAGAATTACTTTTACCTATTAAGGGTATGTCTGTGATGACCTTATAAAAGTGCTGTTTGGGGAGTGCAGTCACAGTTTGGGTATTTTTAATGAGCATTCAAACTCACGTCAAAAGCACTAAAGGGTAAATTCATCCAGCGGGAGAGTCAGCCCCCCGAAATCACAGGGCTGGCTTTCAGAGCAGGTCCCTGGGTGCTGCTTCCCCAGCACTAAGGACAGTGCCACCTTCAGAATGGCACCAGCTCTGCTTCCTCCTCCTTCATCTCATCTCTGTTAACAAGATTTGGAAGGATTTTTGTGCTAGGATATGCAGAGGAATCTTCGTGCTGCCCAGCCCCGGAGGAGCAGAGTCACTGCAAGGCTGGTGTGTCACGGCCGAGGCTGGGGGAGCCTCCCTTCCCTCATCCCACACGCTCATCCCACGCTCATGCCCTGGGAAGGCGTGGATGGGGTCCGGGGTCAGGGGGCTCGGGAGGGGTCCCTGCTGGGCGGGGGTGTCAGCCCAGCCCCGGCACGGCTCCCCCGGGAGCAGGGGCTCCGTGCCCCGTGCCGTGGCACTGACACCTCTCCCACATTCCCGGCGCTCCCGACCGTGGAATTCTGGTCTCCCGACAGTGGAATTCTGACAGGCACTGCCATCTGCCGGCACCGCGGCCGTCCCTCCGAACCAGCCCCAAAACCACGACACGAGCGGGGTTACGCCAGGGGTTAGACGGGGGTCTGGATCAGAGCGCCCCCAGTCCCCGAGCCTGCAGAAATCCCAGCTTCCCCAACATCCCGCCTGTATTCTCCAGCTGGGAAACAAGGTTTGTGTTCCTGAGCAGGTGGATGACCCTGACCCTTCCCCACCCTGTGGGATCACACAGCTCTGTGCCCACCGCTCTGCCCAGGAGTCAGCTCGGAGCACAGCGGAATTCCCGGCCCCGATCCGCCCAGCACACCCGGCCCTTCCGTGCCTGTCGCAGGGGCTGGCGCGCCAAACACATCGGCCAGCAGAGCAGAGGCCACACCGAACAGGGCTCTCCAGAGGCACTGCTTCAACCAGCACCGAAGGAGCGAAGCACCTGCTCCCTGTGAGTCCCTGCTTTCCATCCTCATCCCCCCCCTGCAAACTCTGCTTTGTTTCACCTGATTTCAGCAGACATCTCCCAATTTGTGCTGATTAAAGACCAGCCAGACCCAGGAGCAGTTTTTCAGCTGCAAACCTACTCCAGTGACATCACTGTGCCCCCCCTGAGGTGGTGAGAAAGTTGTCAATGGCCTCACAGGTTTGAAATATGTTTCAGACCTGCAGGGATCAGCGGGCTGCAGAAGGGCTGATTTAACACCAAATGGCAGCACAGTTTGGGTATTTTTGGGCTGGGATGGAAACACGGAAATGCAGAGGGATTGATTTTCCGTTCAGGATGGGATTCACCTCAGGCAGTGGCATTCAGGGTGTGCTGGTCTGAGTCTGAGCAGCCCCGCTCCTTCCTTCCCAGCTGATGCAGAGAGACAGGTAGGAGCAGGAGGCAGTCAGATTGGACCTTGTGCTGGAATGGGATGAATGATCCAATTCCAGGAGCACAGAGGTGCAGATTTCTCATCAGCGCAGCATCTTGATTTTCCTGGGGGTGCTCATAAGCTCTAACAGCTGTACTGTTCAAAGGACATCCAGGGCTATTTACAGGGGGGATTTATGGCAACCGTGGAATGCTCGGCGCCTGGAACTGCAAGCAGAACAACAAGATGTGGAAGAACAAGCTCTAATCTCATTTTGGTGTAACTAAATTGCTCTCTGAGGATGTTACCTATATCAAAAGCTTGCCTAAAATGAAGAGTTTGTATTTTTGCAGATTCCTGTAGAACAGAACAGAGCAGCCCCATTTTTGAGCTGTCAGGGACCTGCATTTCCTTGAGGTTTCACGGGATATAAACGAGCCACTGTGCTGAGCCCAGACTCGCCCTGACACTTGTCACCCAAAGGGACAGTGAGCCCTGGTGACAGGGGGTACCTGCTCTGCAGTCAGGGCAGGCTTTGCCTTTGAGAGCAGAGGGAGCAGCGGTGCCTCCAGGGAGCGTTTTAATTCGTTGTGCAATTTGATCTCTGGAATGAGAGATGTCTCTTCCCGTTTGTCAGCCGTGAACCGACCACCCCACGAGAAGAAAAGAGAGTTGTAAAGAGCCAGTGCTGGAAACAGCTTCTAGGATTGCTCATCCACCTCCAGCCTTCCCCGAGCGGGAGCTGAGGCTCTGAGAATCCTGACGTGACAGTCACCCACTCTGTCTCGGCTTCCTTTTGTGTTTGGGGCTTATCCAGCCCCCAAAATCAAAATGAAACTCGGGAAGCAGGCGAGGGGAAGTTTCCTCGGTGAACTCCCCCGCTCGGCGAGGCGCCGTGCAGGAGTCAGCCGGGAAGTGCTTTGATGTGAAAATGCGGATCCCATGCAGACCCCGGGAACCATCGCTGCTCTCCCGGCTGCACCGGCCCGGGGCCGGGCACGGATTCCCGCAGCCGGCACATCCCGAGCCCTTGGATCTTTGAACTTGGGGGCTGCCCGCGAGTGGGTTAGTCCGTTCTGAGCGAGCTGCTGCGGTAATTAACGCTAATTAAGCTCTTGTTTTGCAGGTGCGGCAGCAGCACCCAAGGCTGAAGGGCGCCCAGAGACTGAACTTGCACGGTGGCTGCAGGGCGAGGAACCCCTGGGAGGGGCACGGTGTGAACTGGGACACGTGTGACATCTCCTCCGTGAAACCTCCTCTGGGAATAAACCACCGCTCCCGCGCCTGGCTTCTCCCTGCCTGCGAGCTCTGCAAAATCCACCAGCCAGAGCACATCTGATGATGGCAAATTTAGGAGGACAATTTCCTTGTTAGGCTGTCAGAATTCCAAAAGGTTTCTGACAAAAGCAGACGCCCCGGTTCTTTCAGGTGGGAATCTTGTTGCATTCACTCCCTCCTAAAACACGCAGCCTTCCTGCAGAGCAGGATGGGATGGGTGGATAAGGGGTGTAACCAGGAAGGTGCGACTCAGTTCTCCAATCAGCCAGTAATTACCGCCTTAATTGAGCAAGGGTCTCACCTCCAGCTTGTGGCTTTCCCAGCGGTGGCAGGAGAGAGGAAGGAGGTAGAGCCAGAAATTCCTGCATTTGCCCGTGAAGAACCTTCCTGGGGATTCAGGTGAATCAGAGAGATCCCACAAATGTCTCTGCGTGAGTGCCACACACCGAACGTCGCCTTTGGGCGCTGGAAGCAGCTCAGCCACAGCCCTGTGTGCTCCTTCAGGGCCTGGATTGTGTCTCCTGTGAACCAAGGATCCCCTGGACACCCATCAGGGGAACCAAGGATCCCCAGACACGGATCAGGGGAACCAAGGATCCCCGACTGGGATGAGAGGAACCAAGGATCCCCTGGACACCCATCAGGGGAACCAAGGATCCCCTGGACATGGATCAGGGGAACCAAGGATCCCCGACTGGGATGAGAGGAACCAAGGATTCCCCAGACACGGATCAGGGGAACCAAGGATCCCCTGGACATGGATCAGGGCACCATAACCAGCCCCTTCCAGCACATGCTGTGGTCACTGAGCAGAAAGCACAATCCACGGAACAAAAGCAGCAGTGAGAGGCCCTGCAGCAGCAGTTTGTGTAGATGAGAGGTTTTGAAGCTCTTTGCAATCTGTTCTCAGGAATTAAAAGCAGCTTGGCCCTTGCAGCTGGTCTCACCCTCCTTTGCTCTCCGTTCAGCCTTGCCCTGGGATGCTTTAGGTGGGAGAAGGGTCCCCATAAAGACCAAAATGTGAATTCCCGCTGCCACCACAGGAGCACGGGGTGGCTGCTGGCCACGCCTGGCACGGGCTGGAAATGCTCTCCAGGGGAATTTTCTGCTTCATCACAATTCCAGCCCTTGGGCTGGGCACTGGATCTCCTCTGCAATTAGGTTTTGTTCTTTTACACATAACAGACCTCCAAGCCAATTTCTGAGATGCAGCTACAGCTTCGAGGGAGTCCTACAGAGGGAAACCAATTGTTCCATTTGTCCCCAAAGTGTGTGTCCAGTGAGGAATCTGCATGCACTGCTTGAATTCAAAACCCGTCACTGTTCGTTAGAAAATCCCAGAATCAGTTACGCAACTTGGGTTTCCACACAGTTTACTAAAATTAGCAAGATTTTCAGCAGTGTTTCAGTCATTTGGGAGCTCAAGAGAACCACTTCTAGAATTTTATTTGCAGACCTTGCAGCAGCATTCAATATTTATAAGGAATTCCCTGTCTTGGTAGCAATGACTGACAGTTACGAAAAATAAGTACATTATAAAATGCATTAATATTTTAAGTCTGCCTGAGACTGCTGGAGGAAGATATTGCCTGCTCTTGCCTGACTGGCTGATATTTAGTTCACACAAGTAACTGACAAAAGGAGACATATCTAGGAGGGAAAAGAGAGGGTGTATAAGAAACTGCAACAGCTACAGTGGAAGATTTGTCTGTGTTTACACAATAAATCAGCAGCAGAATCATGAAAAGAACCATTTTTTTCCCCTGTTTTTGTTCCAGCCACTCATTCAGTGCTGTTATGCACTCAGATATTGCTTTTGGGTCTGAATAAAACCCTTCCTTATCCTCCAAGTAAAATGTTGAGGTTGTGCTGAATCCAGGTTTTCCCACAAAAATATGAATAACTCACGTGTAATGATGCAGCTGAGAGAAAAGATAAATCTTGAGCTGGCTGTAATGAAGTGCTTTTTCCTGAACCCTCCTGCCTGCTGGGTGCAGGCAGCGCTGGCCACGAGCCAGGGCTGTTTACGGTGCCAGCGTGGCTGTCCCACACTCCTGAGCATCTGCACATTTTGTTCCTGGCCTATTTGTGTCTGTGGAGCCAGCTGACCTTGAAACTCTCATCAGAGGGAGGAAAATAATAATAAAAAAAATATCAGCAGCCAGGAGCTACCACCCTCCATATATTCCAGTTATTATCAGAATATTTTTCCTCTGTTCAGTTTGCACAGAAATGACATTCAATAACACCGAAAATGTTCCCTCTGTCCCAGGAGAGGCATGTTCAGAGTGAAACCAGAGGAAATTAAAGACCTCTCCAGCAATCCCCCGGCACGGGTTCATAAATATAAAACTGCAGCAGTGACTGGCTCAGGCACTGAGGACAGAATGTGCCAAAGCTCGGGGGTGCCCCTGCTCCTGCCTCCCCCGAATCCCCGGCTCTGCACGGGCTGGGAGGCTCCGTGTCCCTCGCTGGTCCCACAGGGCAGAGAGGACGGAGCCTCTGATGTGGCACTGGGTGCCTCAGAGCCCCTGCTGTGCCAGCTGGGCCTGGCAGCCCCCCCAAACCCCTGCTGTCCTCCAGAGCGGGCTGCAGTGGGGCAGCCCCTGGGGCACGCTGCCGTGCCCGGGAGAAGGGTGCTGCGCTGTGGGGTCGGAACGCCTGGCACAAGGAGGGATGCAGGCACCTGCTGCTCGGGCCTGCCAGACCCTGTCCCTCTCAGGCGGGACAGCTGGCTGCTCCTCCTGGAACTGCGCTGCAGAACGGCTTTTCATGGAATCATGGAATATCTGGAGCTGGAGGGACCGCCAGGATCATCCAGCCCAGCTCCTGGCCCTGCACAGACACCCCAACAACCCCACCCCGGGCATCCCTGGTGTCCAAACGCTCCTGGAGCTCTGGCAGCCTCGGGGCCGTTCCCATTCCCATTCCCTGGGGGGCTGTTCCAGTGCCCCACCACTCTTGGGGAACCCTTACTTGGCAGACCTCCTTCAGTGTTCCCAGTGCTCCCGAGCAGCGAACAGGTGAGTTCTGCTGTCACCTGTGGGGAACCTGCTGCCGTCAGAGCCAGGGACCTTTCAGGCAGTCCTGGGCATGGGGCTGTGCTGCTCGGAGACAAACTGGGTCCTCTGCAGCCTCCACCCCTCCCTGGAATTCACAGGATTCAGTGACACGGGAGGGCTCCCTCCCCTGCTGTCACCGTGCAGCAACACTTCAAAACTGCAGCAAAACTGTTGAATTCACCCCACAGCCCCTCAGTGGAACTTTCCTTCCTGTCTGGATCTGTCTGGGGCTTCTTCCTGTGCCACTCCAGGCACCAACTCCAAATTTTACTGCTGCTCAGTGCTAAAATTGAACGAGGAAAGATGCTTCGCCCAGATGGATGAAATTTACTTTACTTTCTGGTTAGTCATGAATTTCATCCTCTGTTTGATGTATCTGAGCCCAAGATGAAGGAGATCAGTGTAATCTCAGCTTTATAAAACCTTCTCAGCGTGGAACACAACCACAGCCATAACTCAGCCAGCTCCAGGTCCCTCTGCTCCGTGCAGGAACAGACACGAGGAGTTATTGACTGGATTTCCCAGGACGTACCAGTGTAAATGAGGCATAACACCAGAATTGTAGACATGTCAAAAAGCATAAAAATAAGCTTTCCCAGGAAATATGATGCCATATGGACATGGTCTTTGTTCTGGTGAGGCTTCTCACAGCTCCCCAGGCGTTTCCATGTCAGAATGTTTCCGAGCAAGAGCACTGGGTTATGTCAGCTCAGCTCGGAAATTGCCTTGGGCTGTGGTGTTTCCACACTGACAAAACCACTGGAACTTGTGGATTCTGCACTGTCCCATTCGTGGAGAATTGATTCATCTGTGCTGACAGCCTGCACACACCTTGTCATCCAATAAAGTCCCTGAGTTGCCAGAAAGGCTCTGATTGTTGCTTTGGGTGATTTATCCAAGACTTATGCAGCACTCTGAGCCAAGGCCAAGAAAATTCCCTGCTGTGCCTGGACCAGATGCTGCTCTCGGCTGAGCTGTGTTCAATCTGGGATAAAAATCCTCAAGCCAACAGACAGGGAGTGCTACCACTATCATTGCTTCAGCTCCCAGGTGTGGCTCTCCATCCCCAAAACATCAGCAGGACAACCACGGCTGCGTGGAGAGTTCAGCCTCTCTGATTCCACCATTTGCTGTGCAAGAGGGTTTTGCCATCTAAGAAAAGGTTGAGTGTTTTTCTCATTGACCACACTGGCCCTTTTTTAAGGAGCAGGATGGATCTTTGTAGGGCTCAGGCAGGTATGGCAGGAAAATGCTAAAGCCTTTCCTGCCCAAAGCTTCACCTTCCCCCCGCTCCCCTCCACTTTCATGTCATGTTTGCCAGAGGTTTTCCCACCACAAGCAGCCAGCATTGCCTCCAGCAGTGCCTGCACAGCCCAGCAGAGGGGAGTGGGCCACCACACTGGTTCTTCCTCTCCTGCCCAGTCTCAGGGTAAAGCTACACATCTCTAGGACATTATTTAACCACACACCCCATTTGCAAGGAAAGATTAAGCATTTTTATTTTGGTTAAGCATAAGCTTTCTAGTGGAAGGGGCTCCTGCCCAAGGCAGGGGTTGGAACCAGATCATCCTTAAGGTCCCATCCAACACAAACCATTCCATGGTTCTAACCACGAAGCAGAAGCTTCACTGAAGTAAGGCCTTTATCCATAGTTTGATGGCAAAGACGCTGATTTTAAGTTCTTTACCCATATATGAGGCCTAGATAAGAGTTCATAGTTTTAGAAAGTCCTGTGAAGGACAAACATGTTTTGGCACATCTACCATTGACAGAAAAGTTTGTGCAGAGTCAAGTTTCACCTCAGTGTGAGTGATGGAGACCTCCCAAAAATCTTGGTACGAGAGCTGCAGGTGCCTGCCTGGGCATGAATCAAGTTCCTCTTCAGAAAGAGTCTCCGTGGAATAAAAACTTTGTGAAGGGGAAACTTTGGCACAAAGAGACCTCAGGGTATGGTAAGAGGAAGGGCAGGGGAGTGTCTCATCTACCCAGCCTGGTAGGCTTTTATCAGGTAGAGAGAGATAAGGAGCCAACCTGGCTCAGAGCTGGCTGGATTCCTGCTCCCTATCCCAGCAGGAAGGCAGAGGCTCTGAGCCAGCTGCCTCCTGAGGGAAGCTCTGTGGCACCCAGAGCGACCTGGCCAAAACTGAACCAGGAAGAGCCATTCTGTCACTGCCCCCGTGGTTTTTCCAGGAGTTTTGTTCCAGCCCCCTGCCAGTGCTGGTGCAAACGGAGCAGAGTCCAGCTGAGGCTGCTTTCCCTTACCCTGGGTGGCAAGAGCTCCCTGCCTGTTCCCAGTGCCCTCTGGGGTCAGTGCCTGGATGGGCTCACTCCTCTGGAAAACAGCCCTCCTTTATTCCTCGAGCGCTGGCCTTCCAAAGCAAGGCCCCGGTTCTTGCACGATTCCCTGGGAAATGTTCTCCTGCAAAGGGAGCCTGAACTGAGGCCACCTGCAGGTCTCAGCTGAGGGAAAAACCTGCTGGGTGCTTTATGCTCTTTTCTTCGGATAGCAGCAGCCACACACAAGGGAAGGGCAGCTTTCCTGGGAGCAGTGTGGGACTGCCAGCCCACCCTGCTGCCCTGAGGAGCAAGGACAAAGCTGCTCTGCTGTTCCCAGGGGAAAGGGCTGGGCAGATCCTGAGGGAGGCAGGAATCCAGGGGCTCCAGTTCCCCTTGGCACTGCCTTCACGGAGCACAGACTCCTGCAGCTGCTCAGAGGTGCAGACGTGGCTCCTGGACCCAGCTCTTCCCACGGAGGCTGTGCCTCCATCTCCCGGAGCCAGGCTCCACAGGCCTGCGAGCTCCGCCCAGACACCAAACAAAGATAACCCTTTTCCCAGGGAAAGAGCAGAACAAAGAGCATAATACATGTGAAGGGGATGTGCTGATTTCCTCACTACTCTGTCGTGTGTCTTTGCAGCCTCTGGGACCTCACTCCTCCTCTTGGGAGATGACTAAATAAACAATCATTCCACACAACTTGCTCACTTCCTCCCTCTGCCTATCACCGTGGGCTCCATCCCAGCCATTATCTGCAGAGGGAATTCAGCAGGGCTGTAATTCCTTCACACAATGTGCTCTCACTTTCTTCCTGGCTCCCAGGAGAGATTGGTGCCTGACTTCAGTGGGGCAGGATATCAAACCTTGCTTTGCCTCTCTCTGCCTTGGTCAGCCTCTGTGAAAAATGGGATGGTGATTGCTTCCTGCCCCGTTCTCTCCCTCGCCTGCGTTCCCAAAGAGAGGGTGAGTTTCATGTGTTAGTGCTGATGGAGCCCTTGGGGACCCGCAGACAAAGAGACTCAGCGTGGAGCACCACCTCCCACCTCGCAGAAGGACTGTGCTGCGCTGTTTCTTCTCAGAGCACCCACTGGCACTGCCCAAAGTAAAACCAGCAATAACAATCAAACCCAAGTAAAACCCGAGTCCAACAGCCTGTGAAACGCAGCTGAGGCCTGCCAGGCAGCCCGTTTGGGGAACAGATGGAATGAACTCCTGAAGGTGGAAGGAAGGGAAGGCTAAAATGGTCAGTTGGACATTGACCCAAAAAGTGACCTTAGAGGGGGACAATGACCACCATCAGCAGGTCCTGCTGCGGAGGAAACTAGAGGCAAGACAATGTCTGGGAACTCCTGAGGAGCAGCAAGATCAACTCATTGGATTGTCCAAGGACCTGGGGAACAGCAGCACGAGGAGTGGCCGCTGCTGAGCAGAGTGAGGCGGGGTTGTAGCTGCACAGAACTCTTCCTTTCCTCATCTGGGAAGTACTAGAGGTGGAAAAACTGAGGCACAGACAGCAGATTTGCCAGGACTCCATATCTGGTTCTCCAGAACCCATTCTCCAGAGCTAGAGATCATATCCTGTTCCCAACCGAATTTTGGTGGTGCTGTTGAACATCGCCCCAGGAAGCCAACTGAAGTAAGCCAAACATACCCTAATGTGCTCATTCCCTGTTTGGATATTGACCTTCAGGCAGACAGGAGACAGTCCTCATGCCTGCTGTGCCACCCTGCTCTTTATCCAGCTCCCAGGCTGGCTCAGGCAAGCAGGACACGCCATGCTCCAGAGGAAAACCTGCGTGGAGACACCTCTGTGCTCCCAGCAAAGCTGGATCTGACAGCCCAGGGGCTCTCAGGGGTTGGTGTGGGGACAACACCTCACAAATGGCATTTTGAAAATATCTCAGGCCTTTGGGAACAACTTCAACTTCTCTAAATGCCCTTTCTAGATCTTCCAGAAGTGTGTTTATTTGGAAACTAGTGTGAGAGGAAACATGCAGAGGATGAAATGAAGTGTGAGCTCATTTTAAGGCTTCAGAGTATTTGATCAATTGCTGCTCAGAAAGACCTTGGTAGGTTGTGTGTACCTGGGACATCTGGGCTCCTTCTTCTACCCAATTAATTAACTTTGTCACTGAGTTGCAGCTACTAATTAACGCTTTTAATACCACCATGGACACCAGAAGTCTGAGAGCTCCAATGTCCCGCAGAAACCTGATGGTACCAGACAAACCCAGCTGAAAATCTGGAAACAAAACTTCAGCAGGTGTTAGCTGACCAGCTCTTCAAGGGCTTCACTTTCCTACACAGAGGGTTTCAAACTTCTGTTTTTTGGGCTTCAAGCAGAAAAAGAGATTTCAGACACCTCTGAATCAGGTGCCAGTGCCACTGTTCAGAGCACTCCCTCATTTTTTCCATCACGGATGCCTTTGCTTAGGAATGCAGGGCAGGTGACGAGGACACAGCTGCCAATGCAGGAACGTGGCTCTTTATCAGTACGGGCCTTATCTTTTCTCCTGTAGGCTCAGCCTAACTCTGAAAGGAGGATTCAGTGACTGGGAAAGGGAAGGGACCCTGCTGTTTGTGCAGGGGGGATTGTACACCTGCCACGAGCCCCTGATCCCGCTCCCTGCTCCGATCCCGCTCCCTGCTCCGATCCCGCTCCCTGCTCCGATCCCGCTCCCTGCTCCGATCCCGCTCCCTGCTCCGATCCCGCTCCCTGCTCCGATCCCGCTCCCTGCTCCGATCCCGCTCCCTGCTCCGATCCCGCTCCCTGCTCCGATCCCGCTCCCTGCTCCGATCCCGCTCCCTGCTCCGATCCCGCTCCCTGCTCCGATCCCGCTCCCTGCTCCGATCCCGCTCCCTGCTCCGATCCCGCTCCCTGCTCCGATCCCGCTCCCTGCTCCGATCCCGCTCCCTGCTCCGATCCCGCTCCCTGCTCCGATCCCGCTCCCTGCTCCGATCCCGCTCCCTGCTCCGATCCCGCTCCCTGCTCCGATCCCGCTCCCTGCTCCGATCCCGCTCCCTGCTCCGATCCCGCTCCCTGCTCCGATCCCGCTCCCTGCTCCGATCCCGCTCCCTGCTCCGATCCCATCCCCGCTCCCATCCCCATCCCCATCCCGATCCCATCCCCCTCCGTGCCCCATCCCGCGCTGGCGGCTTTGCCGAAGCCCCGCGCTGGAGCCCAGCTGAGCCCAGCCCGGACGGAGAGAGATCCCTTTGTGCTGTGCACCCGTGCCCTGCATTTTCGGGGGAAGTGAGGACCTTCCTGGCACCCCCTGCTCTGCCAACAGCTGCGTTACAAGGAAATACAGGTACGGCGCTTTGCTCCTTGCAGCAGAAGTCGGGATAGGTCCCTCCATCAGCAGAGTTGCATAAGCCCCACTTTCCCCACGTGGCACTGCCCGCAGAGGTGCTGTCCCGAGGCCTTGCCAGGGACCCGGGGGCATTCGAGATCCCAGTTTTAGGAATTCTTTATGGCAGCTGTGCTGCTCCAGCGTAACAACTTAAAGATAGTGCTAAATTCTCGTCATCGGTTCTCTGAAAAGTCACAGAACAATGAAGTGTGTGAACGGGTCAGAAATGCAAAACAGCTTGGATTGTTCAGCCTGGAGAGGAGGAGGCTGAGGGGAGACCTCAGGGAGGCCTTCAGCATCCCAAGGGCCACTGGAGGGACAGGTTTGGACAACGCTGTCAGGCACAGGGAGGGAATGCTGGGGTGTCTGTGCAGGGCCGGGAGCTGGGCTGAGTGATCGCGGTGGGTCCCTCCCAGCTCAGGATATTCCATGGCTCTGTGATTCCACGATAACTCACCAGGGCATCTCCCATGCTGCCGAGTCCCAGGAGGGATTTCCCCTCTCCGATTTCGCCCTCGTGCTCTGTAAAGAACAGGGCAGAGAGCACAAGGGCCCTGCTGACCTCGAGGAGTCAGCTCCCACTGGTCTGTGCCTCTCTGGGTTCCCACATGCACGGCCAGCACTACAAACCAGCATTTAAACAGCCTATGCATTTAAATTTTGTCATTAGGCTCAGCAGAGGAGGACAAGGCTTCACCAACCTGCTGCCTGAGAACACGCGAGGCTGAAGCGATCACAAACCCTGTCCTTTCATTACTAGCAAGGCTTGAAGGCGCTGGGAGGGGTGAGGGGGGCAATTTTCTCCATCTGTAAGACCGTTCTTCCACTGCAGGAAGATTTACAGAGATTTACACTCCCCGCCTGCGTGCTCGCTTTGCGCAGGGCAGGCTGCAGGGAAGCAAAGAGCAGCCGCAGCCCCGCGCTCTCTCCCGGAGAAGAAGTTCGGGAGCGACTCAGGCGCTCAGGCAGCGGAGCGAGTGCCCAGCCCCCGTCACTGCTGCTCCCGCTGCTCCTCCGCGGGCTGGAACTCGCTCAGCGCCTGCCTCATCCCCGGAAGGATGGAATCATCCCTCCCAGGACTGCGCTGGAGCTCGCATCCCTCCCGTGCTCAGCACACAGTAAATAAGGACTGGGAGGCTGCCAGGATTCCTGCACGGAGGTTAATGAATAAACAACCGCCTGCAGGACTCACTTGCCTCCTATTTTTAACTTCTATATCTTTGATTGCATCTTCGAGGGACCTCTCCATAAATAACCATTCCAAGAGATAAAAGCATTGGATGTTTCCTTTGACAGAACAGAGATTATCAGCATTTAGACAGAAAAACTGCTGGTAGGCAAGCAGGCTCTTGCTTTTTATAGAAAATGTTGCCTTTATCGTGGCAAACAGAACACTGAGAGACAAGAAAATGCAAATATAGAAGGGACATTCTGGAAATGGGAGCTCAGTCACGCCGTGTTTTCCCCATTTCTTCCTGGTGGGAGATGCTCTCATGGCACACATTTCCAGGAAAACAATGGAGGAAGCTCAGAGAAGTGGGCAATGTTGGAATTAGGAGAGCTGCCAGCACACCAAGGTCGCTGCTGAAAATGGGATTTAATCGCTTGGTTATGGATGCAATTTTGGGAATATTACCCGGGGTGAATAAAATAAACAGTTTCCCAAACACAACCCCTTGTTTGGGGGTTGGACTTCCAAGAGTGCCTTGAGTGGTTTGGAATGTCCAACACGAGAGACAAGGAGGAGAAATCCTTCTGCACTTTGTGGGAATCCCTGCCATCCAAGGGGGCTCCGAGCACCCTGGAGTCATTTGTCACTTGTGAAAATCTAGGTCATTTGCTCCCCTCCTCCTGCTCTGCTTCTTTCCATGCTAAATATAGAATGTATTTTCTGGCTCCAGACTGAATAAAGTTGTTAATTACCCTCTTTCCTAAAAACCTGCAATTGAAATTCACTTGGGGACTCTCTGAAAGCTGGGGAAGGCTATTCTTTTTTATAATATTCTTTTGACATGTCTTAGAGGAAAAAGGAAGAAAGCCCATTTGCTTTTAATTTCTCAGTTTTGAGGATAATATTTAACAGAAGTAAATCCCTTTAAGGGCTCAGCTATGCTCTTTGAAGCCAGAGGGGAAAATCCCATTGAGTTTCAGTGCAGGAGAACCAGCCAGATGCTTTGGAAAATTATGTTAAACAATCTGCAGTGTGTTAAGTGATGCAAGAAAATTAATTTGTGCCATCATGAACTGCCAATAGGTGAAAAGGATGGGAATCCTGAATGTAGTAGGTAGGGTATAAAAATAACCAGCTTCTTTCAGGGTGTACCTCATCAATCAGCTCCTGGGAAAGGGTCTGGAGCAATTCCATGCTCAGTTCCTGGTGCTGTAGAAGCCCGAAGGGGTTGGTGTGACACACCTGCCTGCCAGGAGTGTCAGGAGGTGGAACAGATGGATTGACATGCTCTGCAGATGAAAAGGGCTGCCTGAGTGTGATCAAATTTGTTATTAATGACGGAGCTATTAAAACAAAGGGGTGTCTAATAACAGAGTTAATTCCTTGTTCCAGGGCCTTTCTCCTGGGAGCGCTGCGGGGCACACGCCGCCTCCCCGAGCCACAAAGCTCCTCTGCTTCCACTCTGAGCACACCTGGCTCTGCCCAAGTGCTACAGAACTTCTTTTGAACACACAAATACTATTCCCAACTTCCTCGAGCCTTAGAGGATCCCATGTCCAGCTGTCCCTGGTGGTGGCCAGAGGCACTGGGTGCTTCCCCAGGGGAAGAGCAGCTTCCAGACTGGGGCTGCTGAGAGGAGAACTCATTTATTTACAGCAGGGCCTCCAGAACTCAGGGATACAACCTGCCCCTGCCATCCACACCCTCTCCCCGCTTATGGAGAGGGACGGGCACCTCCACAAAGCCGAGCAGCCTTGGACACCTGTCTGAGAGCGAGGAGAGCCCTCCTGGGCATGAGGGGAACCAGAGCTGGCTTTGTCAGACACCTCGTTTCGGTGTGCCTGCAGGTGAGTGGGGTGATCCCAGGCCTCGGTCACTTGGTCCCTCAGGATGCAGAGGATTGAGAACTACAAGAGATGGACATTTAAGCTCCAAGGTGACAGCAGTGTAGAGAGAGAGAGACAGCAGCCCCAGTGGGGTCACTCCTGCAGCCCCACAGTAGTGGGGTCACTCCTGCAGCCCCAGTGGGGTCACTCCTGCAGCCTCTGTGGGGTCACTCCTGCAGCCTCAGTGGGGTCACTCCTGCAGCCCCAGTGAGGTCACTCCTGCAGCCCCAGTGGGGTCACTCCTGCAGCCTCAGTGGGGTCACTCCTGCAGCCCCAGTGGGGTCACTCCTGCAGCAGTGGGGTCACTCCTGCAGCCCCAGTGGGGTCACTCCTGCAGCCCCACAGCAGTGAGTTCATTCCTGCAGTCCCCGCTCTGCAAAGGGCTCAGGTGGACTCAGGGGTCCAGCTCAGATCTAGGGGGGAGGTCAGAGCGGGAGTTTGGGAAGGGCACCCCCAGCTCCCAGAGCACAGCCCCGTTCAGTCAGGCCGCAGAGGGTTCTGCAGCACAGGGGGGCACCAAGAGGCCCCTGGTTCTTGCCCGAGCCACCTCCCCGTGCAGAGGCAAGGCCCGCTGCTCACCGGCGGCCAAGGCACTCGGGCTGTGCCCGTGCTGCTGGGACGGGACACGAGACACGAGAGCCGGGTGTTGGTGACAGCAGCAGTAACATCCGCCCCTCTGGGTAACGCTGCGTTCCTTCGTACCTCCGGCAGCCCGACTCTCCCGCTGGCTTCCCTCCATCCTGCAGCCCCTTCCCCTGCCCTGCACATGCCCCGCACAAGCGAGGCCCCGCATTAATGAGCCGTTGCATACAGATGAGCTGGCAGCCAGTCCGGGCTGCCACAGCCACACATAAAAGCCAAGCAGGGCCTTGGGCTCTCTTCCTTCGATGCAGGAGCTGCTGGACCCAAGTTCCGTGGAAGTTCCCTGGTCTGGGGACACAGGCAGCTCCTCTCCCACCTCCCCTCTGCAGGCACCTGCACTGGGTAAGGCACAAGGTAAGGGGCTCTGTTCTACTGTTTTCCCACCATATTTCCCCATAGACCGCCCCTTCAGTCTCCTTGCACAGATCTGCCATGTCAGGACTACAGCAAGGGATCCAAAAAATCCTTTCTTTTGTGGAATAGCATGTGTGGGTTCCAGTTTGCCTTGTCACTGGCCCACCTCTCCTTGGGCAGCCCTTTGCCAGTTCTCTGCCTCTGTTCCTGCTCCCACTAAACAGTTACCGAGGAGAACACTGCCAGAGAAAATCTCTGCATCTGCTGGAGTCACCTCAGACATCGAATGCAGACGATGGCAGTTCAGGCATTGCTCCTCTCTGGGAATGCTGAGTGGATTTCTGGCAGTGACATGGGGCTGGAAGGGCCTTAAACCTCAGCTCTGGGAAAAACTGGGCTGGGATAAGCTGGTACAAGCTCAGAGCAGGTTAGATTTGTGGGGGAACTGCCAGCACTGCTGTTTAACCCTGTGCTAGCAGCAGCCACCTGGGCTTCAGAGTGACTTAAGTAACTTCAGAGTAACTGAAGGGCTAATTAAGTGTGTGTAAGTGGACAGTTAACGAGCATCAGCTCAGGGTTTTCACAGCCCTACCTGAACTGGGAGGTGTTTCAGTTACCCAGAACCAACAGCTCAGAACAGAAGTTCCAACAGCTCAGAACAGAAGTTCCCCCAGCTCAGCTGCAGGAGATGCTCAGAGCTCCAGGAATGAGGTTCTCAAAACTTCTGAAGTTAAATAAAGTAAGAGCCCTTAAATTCTCTTCCATTTTGGGCATGACAATGCGTAGTGCATGGTTCGCTTCCTTAATCTCACAGTCAATTGCTTTTCTCAACCCCTGTAAACATCAGCAGGGAAAGAGAAAAATCTGCATATGTGTTAGTAATAAATTTAAAAATCAGGACATACCACTTAAGGGTTGACTTGTCAGAAAATGGTAATTAAAAGTGTTCCAGCTGACAGTGCTGCTTTAATGAATTATTAGTAATGTTCTCGGAGAACATTTGATGAAAGACACCATAAGAGCTCTTACTTAAACAAACCAATTTTCTGCATCATGCAACTTCAGTGTGCAAGGGGGGAAAATCTCCATTATAGAATTACAAAAATAACCAGGTAATGGCTTGAATGGTCAGGAAGGAACAAGGGCCCATTCGTAGCTGGCCTGTATTTCCTGTACCACAGCCTTTTTCCAGAGATGCTGATCTGAGAGCTGCCACTCCTGTGCTAAGCTCTGTCCCAAAGGCCCATTAGGTGCAGTGTAGGAGCTGCTCACAGTTCCCAGGTGTTCTCCATGCACAGGGCAGTGCTCCTGAGACAGGCACAGAGCCTTGGCTCTGGATCCCTGATCGCAGCTGCGGCTGCTGGATCCCACCAGGCTTTGCCTGGCAGAGCGCAGGGGAGCTGGACAGGGCAGCACAGAGCACATGAGAGAGGAGCTGGATGCAGAGGGCATGGAACTCTCGGGATGGGCTCTTTGAGTACTTAGATTAATTGTCCAGTGGCTCTTCGTGCCTTTTACTGCTCGGCATCTCCTGCAGTTCCTGCAGGAGGTCCTTAATTCCAGACAGAACCAAGGTTGGCAAGGGGACAGCCAGGGGAGAGTGTGTGGAGACTTGGAAACACAGCCCTGCTTAGTGGGAGCGACCTGTGGAGAGGGGAAGAATGAGGGCAAAGGGCACTAAGCCTTAATCATGGATTTGTGTTTGGGTGTGAAGGAGACGGTGGTGGGAGGTGGGGAGACAGCTGGGGGAAAGGGGCTCTCATGCCTCATTTCCTGCCAGGGGATTCTTGCTGGGTTCCAGCTCCATCCAGATTTGTTGTTTGTCCTTGACTGTTCCAGGAGAAATGTAAGAGTGCAGCTCTGGGAATTCACCTCTCTGGCAGCAGTCCCGTGGACCCACCTCAGCACCGGTGAGCAGCACATCCCGGGGAACTGGGGGTTCTGGCAGGAGTGATGGTGGGAAAGGCACTTCCCAGGAGGAGTTCAGAGCTCCAGAGGGCTGTTCTGGGTTCAGCTCTTAGCCAGCAGCTCATCCCAGCCCCCTGTGACCAAGGCACACCCCTAAATCTCTGGATTACAGCGGGAATGAGGGCAGTTTGACACGGGAATGGAACTTCCCCTTCCCAGCAAGGCTGCCCCAGGAGTGCCCGCTGTGTGTTCCCTGGGCTCGCCATCCCAAAGCTGCTCCAGCACCACACGCCCTGCCTGGGCTGCAGCTCAGCCTGCCCACAGAGAAAAGGAGCTTTAGAGCTCAGTTCAGTGCTCTGGGTGCCCCCAGAGATCTTCAGGAGCCCTGTCCCAGAGCAGGAGCTGGCAGCAGCGCGGGGCCGATGCGGGCACAGCCTCCCTGCTGAGCCTCACCCAGGTAAGGCTTTGCTCCCCTCTCGCTTCCCCACGCAGGGCTGGGACGTGGGAAGCTGCTTCCTCTGCAGCACCCCCTGAGAAAGGCACGGGGATGTAACCTGGCTTTCATAAACTCTCCCAAGCACCTTCCGTGCTGTGGGCAGGAGTGTGCACAGGGGAGCCCGGAACGGGCAACAGGCAGCCAGATACTGCTGGAAGCCCTGGGAATGCCCATCCCAGAGGGAAAACAAGCAGCTGCTCAGGGACATGTGCATCGCAGGGCAGAGCTGCTGCGGCCTAAACGGCCACCCTGTGTGTGGATGTTGGTAAATATCCAGAGGGGTCCATCTCACTTCCCCTTTTTGTTTAAATTTGGGGGCTGTGTCTAATCTTGTCAGCCAGGGTGAGAGGAGACGCCCTGAAGAACTGCTCCTTCAGCCCTCAAATATGAACTGCAGCTCTGGTGCCCCTCTTAAATGAGCTGCCTGGGCTCTTCAAACATTTGAGGAGGTAAAGTGAGGTGAGAGTAAATCCTTCATGGGTTTTACACCACTTCAGTAGGACTCTGGGAAGCTCAAGTAACATCCCGAGGTTTGCTGCATAATTGAATCCTACATGAAGTGGCACAACTGATACAAGGTTTTTAAAAGCTCGTTAATGGCTGAGGTCAGAGCTTCACTTCTGGAACTAATTTAGTCCCAGTTTAAACTTAGGCACATTACAGAAGCAGAAACTTATAATAGGAATCTTGGTACCTAGAACTGCTTGTGTAGCTGATGATCCAAGGAAGTTTGAAGCAATTCACTTTGAGATGCCATTTTCTGAGAACTGAGAGGAATTCTGAGGCACCTGAGCCACTTGAGTAAGTTCTCTCAGGTTGCTGGAATGAATCACCACCACAGAAAATTCCATCAAGATTTAAGCTCCTAAGTGAATGGGGAGGATGTGAGATGCCTGGGTGGGTTAAGCTGCTTTCCCCTGGAAAGGGAACTGGGGGATATATGTAAAGGGAGTCCAAGAATTCAACATCACTCTCACTTTTCTGTGTGGTTCTGTGTGGAACAAGGACCTCCTGCAGGAACTGTGTTGGGTGCTGAACAATAAGAGGCAGAAAGAGCCACTGGGCACTTGGTGAGGGTGTAATTTAAATACAAAGCCTTGCACAGTGTGGATGGAGCCCATCATCAATCTAAACCTAAGACTTTCATTTGCAAAAGCATCTGCAAATCAGCTTTCTATTTGTCCTCCCCCAAAAGCCATTGCATACTCCCTCTGTTTCACTTCTTGCTGAGATTGCTGAGAATACTGAGATATTATACACGCAGAATTCTTTCCCCTTCACAGATAATAAACAGGTGCCTGCCAATATAGCAATTGGGCATCTCTTACTGAGACTCCCCCAAAATCTGTGCCCCATTCCAACTCTGACTACAGCAAGCTGATGCTGCTGCCAGTCCACAGCTCCACACTCAAGAGGTCTCGAAATTTTGCAGTCATTGAATTTATCCACCCAGCCAGCCCCTGAGTTCCTCTTCCATCTTATGAACAGATGGGGAAACAGGCACAAAGAGGAGAATATTTGTCGTGTAGTACACCAAAAAAAAAAAAAAAAAGTGGAAAATTGGGAATTCAGCTCAGCTATTTGGACTCAGGGGAATGCTTTATCACTTGACTGTACTTCCTAGGTCCTGCAGCCAAAAGTCATTTGATTAGGATAGATTAGTTTGGTTTTGGGTTGAGACAGAATCTGCTCCCTAAGTTTACTCCTTGCTGTGAAATAGCAAGGAATGAATGTACTGAATGCTGGTCTCTGACCTTGGTAATAAGTTGATTTAATTGGATTTGATTTTTCAAATGTAACATCTCAAGTCAGCCATAAACTCTGGAATTAGCATAGCACATCTCGGCACAGGAGAGATTTTCAAGAAGCAGAAGGAGATGAAGTCCGTGCCCAATGAATTTCAAATTACACTGAGGATGAACTCAGCCATATGCATGTCAAACCCAAATTGTGCAGGCTCTCAGTGCAGAAGGCAGCACAGTTATTAATGGCTTACATTTGCTATTAGGAATGCAAAGTAGCTGCTTTGCACCCAGTTTGTTCTGACGTCTCCTCACATCAATGACCCATGTGACGGGTCAATAATTCACTCCCTGCACTCTGCAAGCCAAGAATGTCTTGCAAGTCAATTACACTCATAGAAATAACTAGGAGCACAAAAGTAACTGGAGGATTGGGATAGAAAAACTCCTGCTGGTGAGATATTGCATATCCCAGGCAAAGCAGAGAGTTCCTGCCCTTACACCTGCAGCTCGTGCTCCCCAGCACCTTCCAAGGGCACTGAGCATGCCCTGACAGCAGGAAATGGCCTGAAAAGAGGCAATTCCCAATGCCAGTATTTCAGGGAATAATCAGGTTCCCGTGTACCTAAAAGCTATTTGCTTCCTGCAGGAGATGTGTAAAAAAGTAGGACATTAGGCAAATAGCTGCCTGCTGAGATCTGATCCTCAAAATTGTTCCTGAAATTTGTTTAGCTTCCATGGCATTAAATTGTAATAAATCCCAGGAACATTTTAACCAATTTGCTGGGCACAAGCAGACTCTAATTCAGATGGACAAAATCTGCTTCATCAGACCTTGTAGGAAAGAGCACAAAATGCCTTTAGCAGCTCTGAGTTCAGCTGGGGACTTCTGAAGTCGGGCTTTTCACAGCCCAAGTCTTGGGTCATCGAGCTGAGTCTCAAGGCCATGGCAGGGGCTGCAGGCTGTGCTGTGCATCCCTGGAATCAGGACTGTTATCCACATCTTGGGGCGGCAGCCAGGGAGGGCTGGGGGATGGAAATCGCTGAGATGAGACTGGAATGGGATGAGGTGTTGTTGAAAGTCATGGGAACCAGGCCTCAGGGGCAGGACAAAACCTGTCAGTCCCAGTCTGGAGCTCTTGTGATGGACAGGAATCTTCCCAGCCACTGGGGCCTGACCTGTGGCTGTGCAGTCTGGGCTGGTTCCAGGGGCAGCACCAGGTGCCAGCCTGCCAGGGAGCTCCACCTCCGGAGAGCGGGGCCGGGAGCAAAAGGGAGCAGGGAGATCAACAGGCAGGGGCTGATGTGCTTCAGTGTCACTCAGCTCGTCACATGGGCTGACACCGAGAGGAATTCACAGGGCAGAAAACCTGCATTACCCAAAGGAAAAGTGCATCTGTTCAGGAATGCAACAAAGCCTTTCCCTTTTGAGCAATTCTGTGGGGTCACCAGAGGCTGCTTTGCTTTCTGGATGTTCAGTGAGAATGAAGAGGTTGCATTCTCCCATTCCCTGTGGTGCCGCTGGAGCCCACCTGACTTTGGCTATAGATACCAGGAAGGGCCTTTACACTTCTGAGGTAAAAAGCGAGTCAAAAGCTGAAGTCCAAAATGTCTATGAATGGAGAGCAAGTCTGGAATGATGTTCCTTTCAACAAATCTGCTGGGAAACTCCTGAATGAGGGGCACGACACATTCAGAGGAACCCAGCACATGATCAGGAAGCAAAGGGTCTGTGAATGTTCCTGTCCAAGAGAAACTGTGATCCTACATACAGAAATTCAGGAAACAAGGACAACTTAATTGCAAAACAAAGCCAAATCCAAGCAACAGCGGAGCCAGGGACAGACAGAACAATAGCAGAAAAACTAAGAGTGGAAAAGGCCTCTGTAAACTCTGTATTTGTGGGATTTGCTATGAGAGTACTGTTATTTAATGAAGGGGATGAGAGGTGCTCAGAGCTGCACAGAACTCAGGCTGCAGTGCAGCCTTTAATCCCTGGCAAGTGAGACAGGCAGAGCTGGAAAACGCCTCACGCAGGTTCAGTGATGTAAATGATCCAAGGGAAGAGCTCCACACACACTTTGATCTTGAGAGAAAGCCTTCCTCACTTTGTTCTGTGTTTACCTGAAGAAAGGGATAAAGTGTGAAAGAATTGCCTTCTGCATGAAACAAATAACAATAAATTCTATTTATAGCACTCCAGTGCTCCTGAAAGGCCTCAAAAATCCCTGACAGCTGTGCCCAGGGATCGCTGCAGTTACTACTGAAGCAACTGTAGTACTCTGGCAGGGCAGAGGGTGCTGTGCAGTAAAATAACAGCTGGTGAAGCCTTGGCCTTAAAATAGCCTAACAGTTGCATGTGAAGTAGAGAAATGATTCTTACTTCCTTTGCAGACAGGGACCAGGAGTTAGAGAGGAATGGAAACACCTGAGCCCACAGAGTCAGGCCCCAGCTCAACAACTGCTGTTTCCAGGCCAGTGAATCCTCACACGAACCATCTCGGGGGGGCTGGGGAGTGCAGCTACCACCTATCACCTCATGCTGTACACCCCCAAGTCTTTCCTCTCCCAATCCTGCTGTCTGGGAAGCGCTCAGGGGCTGGCATTCCCGATGGAAACCTGGCAAAGCAAAGTTCGAGTCTGGCTTACCCAGAGCAGGGTGACAGAGCTCTCTGCTCTGGTTGGGTTATTGGCACCAAACCAGCACAGCGCAGGGGGAGTTTGGCCAGCTCAGAAACCAAAGTCACCTTGATAAGCACCAAAGGCTGGGCTGCTGGAATTACAGCCTAAGGTGAGGACAGTGCTCTTCACATTCCATGGAAATATTCCCAAGCTGCTGACGGGCGTTTTCCCTGGTGCTGTGAGCAGGGGGTGGCAGCAGAGCAGTGATCACCAGGGTGGGGTTCCCACCAGGGGTACCAGCATCTTTGTGGAGCCTGTACCCTAAAAACAGAGCAGCTCTTCCTGCTGCCGCCCCACGCAGGGCAGGGCTTTATTTGCCTTTCCCTCATCTTCCTCAGGTTCACACACAGGGAGTATCCCAAGAGCACATCTAATCCTGCCCCTAAGGATGCAGTTTGGCCATGGCAGGGCCAGCCAGGCTCTTGGGCGTGTTCTGAGTGCCCCTTTACCGTGTCTGTGCCCCAGAGCTGGAATTGGCTGCTCTGAGCTGCTGTGGGGAGCCTTTATGGCACAGCAGCATTGGCTGTCGGGTTTTTGTCCTTGCAGAGCCCAGGCGGAGCAGCTGACAGGCTCCTCCTGTGCACTGAGTGAGGAGAGCCCTTTCCCAACCCACTGAGTCGCCAGGGCTGAGTCCTCTGCCCCCACCGCCAGAGCGGGGCCTGTCTGGGGCAGTGCCACAGAAATATCAGCTTAAATTCACCGGCGCTCTGGAGAGAAAGCCTGTAAGGAGCAGAGGCTTTTATCTGCCAGGGCAGCGCTGGCTGCTGAGCTGCCCTGGCAGCAAAGCAGGGTTAGACCTGTCAGTGCCCACAGGTGGCTTTGCCTTGGCAAAATCTGTCCCCTGCCGTGTCCCCAAGCCCAGAACCAGCTGCCAGTGGGCTCCTGCAGCAACTGGTGACTGACACTTGACATTGCCAGTCTGGAGAAGCCAAATGGGAGTTAATGATTCAACCCCTTAAATGCCTCAGCAAGGAACACCAGAATGGGGAATGTGCAGAACTGGCTCACATGACTCTGCCCATTTTCCCTGTGGCTTTTCAGGGGTGTTTATGCAGCATTTGCCTTCCAGCCCTCGCTGCTGCGGGTTCGTGGCATTCAGATCAATCCCACACGTCCAGGTGAGAACCCATTTCCATCTGCCCTTCTCACACACTCACAGGGACGTGCCTTTGTCTGGCAGCACAGAGCAGAAGTAACCACACAAACCCTGCCTTTCTCCATTCAAAATCTGAGCTGAAAGCAAAAAGCTTTATGGTCAAGGCTTCTGAGCCCATCCAAATCAATTCTCTTAAAGCAGAACACAAATCTAGTACAACACTGGTGGGGAGTTTAATCCTGATTTTTTTTCTCATGCAGCCACAACATGTCACACACAGCTCTATACAATAAGAATTATTTGGAGAGGGTTTTTTTGGCCACATTAAAAATCCCAAAAGATATTATTTGTTTGAGAAGTCATTTCTCCCAGACAGCCATTTCCTACTAAAAACTGAATATTTTCAGTGGAAACCTATTTGTCTGAAAATAGAAATTAGTTCTTTTGAGAAATCCTGCTGGAAAGACAGCTCAGGTCCCCGTTCTTTGTCCCCAGAGGCAACATCCCAGCGTGGCTGCACCCTGGGCTGGTGCCTAGGAATTCTCTGTCCCAGCAGAAGGTGCAGTGGGAGGTTCAGTCCAGCCACAGAATTAACCTGGCACTGCAAAAATATCCAATAATGATGTTTCCTTCGGTGCCTGTGAAGTGACTGTTGGATTTTGTGCAGCCAGAGGTGTTTCCAAGTGCCACATTCCCAGAGGGACCGTGGGCCAGGACAGGAGGAAGTGCTGCTTCTGTTGCTCTACCAAACCCTTCCCGGTGTTTGTGTCTGGGATGTGTCCTTTGCTCTCAGTCAGCTGAAGCCTTTAAACTCTACCCCAGCAAATGCAGCCTCGGATTAATTTCTGTGCAGCACTAATTACAGTATTATTAATTGCTAACAATGACAGTAATGTCTTTATTGCTGTAAATCCTTTATTTATACATCTGAGGTAAGTATTTTAACCTTTGAGGACCCCAAACACTCCTAAGCTTTCAGAAAACAGGATTTGCTTGCGTCCCCAGTACTGCAGTGCCTGTTCTTTCATTTATTCCCAGGAGGGAATTATTTCTTCCCCTCAGCTTTGTGGGGGAAACTGCAGCTCCTCTTTTCAAACCATATGTACAGGGCACAGCATTCCTGGGTGGGATTAGTGCCTTTGTTATCACAGAATATGATTGAAAGGAGGCTCTGAGGGGCACTCAAGTCACCCTGGGGCTGCTCAGCAGCAGCACATCAGCTGCCAAACCCTGCAAAACGGGTGCAAAGCACAAGGAGAAGATCTAATTTAAGGCAGAGGGGCCAAACCCCCTGGCAGGGTGGGGCAGCACTTCGGAGGTGGCTGAGTCCCTTGAGCAACCAACTGCTCCTGTAGAGTCCCTACATCCCCTAAATGTCAGAGCTGACGTGGTTCTGCTCCTAAAAGTCAGGACATGAGGAAGGGAAGGGAGGGGACAGTGCAGGTCCTGGTGGTGTCCGTGCTGGGCTGGGCTGGGCTGGGCCAGTCCTGCTTCATCCAGGTCTGAGGCAGGAGGGTGGAACCTCCCTCCTTCCCCCATCCAAGGAGGGCAGTTCGGCACTGCAGGGATTTCTGCATTGGGTGCTCACACAGAGCTGTGTGAGCACAGAAATCTGGGGTTGGAGACACCTCTTCCAAGGGTATTCCGTTCTCCCAGTGGATATTATGGACTGATGCAGGGATCCCTCTGCCCCTCCTGCATGGAAGAGGGCAGCTCGGGCACCTCGCAGTAATTGTGTTCAGCAGGAGAGAGGGCAAGGCAGGGGATAAATCCTTCGAGGTATCCACTTGAAATTCCACTTGGACTTAAGGCAAGTGCAGTCACTTGGGCTGGAGCTGTGACAAGACTCCGGCTTAGCACTGAGCCGGATGGAAGGATCACATTTCCCACATGGAACTGGCATTTCAGGCGGCGCTCTGGAGGCACAGCCACAGTGCTCGGCGCTCCAAGCTGCTGCCAGGGATAAATATTCCATGGTGGCATTGCCAGGGCCAGGAAGGAACCTTGCCAGGCCCAGCAGGTCTGCTCCCTTGGCAGATGTGTCCCTCAGGAGGATGCTCAGAGGGTGGTTCAAATCAGGTTCTTTCCAGACAGACCCCAAGGCCAAGTGGCTGCTTTAGGGACCTTGTATTTTCCTCCACTCCCAACTGATTGCGCTCTCTGGGACAGTCCTTGATTCTGATTTTGATATAAGCAACAAGACAGAATGGTGCAACTGCTATCCCATCCCAACAGGCCCATTCCAGCTGCATCCCATCCCTACAGGCCCATTCCTGCTCTGCCCAGGGCAGTTGGCAAAGGGCAAATGAGCTCCACTCCCCACAGGGCTCGGTAGTAAAGCAGCCAGCAGATAATACACTGTGAGACTGAGTGTTAGAGTTTGCTTTTCTAATAAAAAAGGATTTGATGAGGTATTAGGAATTGGATATTTCACATACTTTGTTCAGAGAAAGTTCAACAGAAAGCAAAACACAGAAAGGACTGAAAGAAGATCTGAGTTTTGCAAAGAACTGAGCAGGACTGAAAAAAAATAATCCTTTAACTCTGTATCCCCTTTCTTCTACCTAAGCTGCTTAGAACTTCCTCTGAATCCCTAACAAAGATGTATTTCTCCTGCAGGCTGCAGGCTTAGGGAGCTGCTCTGTCTCCCCCTAATGATCCCGTTCTGCCAGCTTGGCTCCCACACCCACTGCTGCCAGGGAGGGAGCCACAGACACCAGAACGCCGGGGAAAGAGCAGGAGATGGAACCTTGTTCTTGTCAGGCCCCCACTGAACATTCAGCACCTTCCCCTTCCTTCCCCTTCTGATCTCCTCAGGGGCTGCACGTGGCTGGGATTGAAGCCATTTCCCTGGATAAAACTTACCCAAGGAACAATTCAATGTCGTTATCCCCCACATCCAAAATTTTTCCAGACAAATCAGTTGCAAGGAAATAAGAGCAAAGAGAAGCACTCAATAATATTCCTGAGGGAGCAGAGGAACTCCAGCTGCTCAGGAACTGCAAGGAGTGGTGTCACCCACTTGCAGGGCTGCAGAGAACAGGTAGAAATACAGGTGACATCTCTCAGCTGTTTGGGATGGAGGCACTGCTGGAGTACTTGGGAAGCTGAGAATGGAAACCTGAAAGTTTCTGCTTCCTTGGTGATCACTGGGAAATACCGGACTGGGCCAGGGAAGTGGGAACTCCTTGTTTTCACAGCTAACCTTGCCAGGTCATGTTTGTTGATGGAGTTTGCAGTGGTGAGTGTCCCCCTGTGCAGGACCAGGAGCAGAGCACCCTCTGTAAACACTGCCTGGGGACAGCAGCACCTCCCCCAAGTCCCACAGCACAGAATTCCCCTCTCCAGACAGACAGCAGTGCCCTGTTTATGTGGGCACAACAGGAAACATCCTGCTAAACATTAGCTAGGATGTAGCCGAGCACCTCTGCTGATTTGAATTAAAAGGCCTTTAATTGCTGTATTATATAACTTGCTTTATATAATCTCCTCCAGCCAGTCGCTGATATACTCACAGCATGCTTATCCAGGAGGGAATTTTTCTCCTGCTGAAGCAAATCAACACATTTCAGCTGTGTGTGGGGGCAAGGGATTTGTTGAAAGGAGAATTCCTTTGTCATCCTGCCTGAAGAGAGGTGTAATTCTTGTGCCTCTTTGATCTGCTCGGGGGTAGCTCAGGCAGGCCTTGTAAAGGAGCCTCGGAAGGGGCTGTGGGTGATTTAAAGAGGCAGGAGAAGAATGGTGGAGCTGGGGACCTGTTTTCAAGGATCCAGGCTGATCATCTTGTTCTCAGCTCTTCTGTGGTCGTTACCTGTTCAGTTGCATGTCCAGATCCTCACTCAAATTGTGGAAGGTTTCCAGTGGAGGCTGGATCGGAACTGTGACAGTAATTTGTCATGACCCCTGGTGTGAGGAAAGGGGCAGGTCAGAAACCAGAGCTCCTGCAGGTTTCTCCCCTTCACGCCTGTTCCCCGAGGCTAGGAGCCCCTCTGTACCTAAGGAGTGCATGTGCAGCTCACGATGGACAAGCTGAGGCATCCCAAAATTTCACCCTGCCACTCTGGTAAAGCCAATGCTCACATTCTAGCAGAAAAGGACAAAAGGAACACAAGGGCCAGCTGAAGTTGGGTGGTTTTGCGCAGTAAATCTAAAACCTGGAAAACTTCTTGGAATAGTGTGTTACACAGGAATGTTTTATTTCTGCTCAAACTGTGCATTAACATGGACATATTAAAAGTGCATCAGGAAAATAAAACTTGAGAATTGTTCAGGAAAGTGTGACCTCATTCCCCTTTCCTCAAATGCAGGCTTAAAGTTTAACCTCTGCCAGCTCCATTTGCGACCAATAAATTCAGCAGCAAAAGGGTGAAAAGGTACAGTACAAAGTGACCTTCATTTCTTTCATCCTAATTTTATTGAGCAGGGGAGGAAGGTGATCCAGTCCAGGAGCAGAAAGAAGGCAGCTGTGTGAGACACAGAAATAAGTTTACTCTTAGGGCTGCTGATACTAACAAGGACATTAAATAATAGAATTACTTCTGGCTTTACCAAATGCAATTAATTTGTGCTTAGACCCCATCCTTGATAATTTAATATTTTCTCTTTGCTGCTGATTAACACTTGTGAAGGTGTTTTCTGTGCCTGTAACTAGGTCTGATGGGAGGATTTCTGGTTTAGCCAGCTGAGATATCAGGCAGCTTCTCTAAGTTAGCAGGGTAAAGGGACATTGCCAAACAGCAATTCTTGACTTCTTCACAAAAGTGTTGTGGTGGCAAGAGGGCCCTCAGGGGGGACCTCGGTCCTTTCCTGTGTCAGCTGTACAGCTGGCACTGACACTTCTCCAGTGTTTAAATGGCTGCAGTTACATGAGACAAATCCCACGCTGAACTCCCACCAGTGTCTGACGGATCACTCGGGATTATCCCCAGTTTGGATATACGAAACTGGAGCTTAGGGGAGCTAAACAGCTCTTGCCACAAATACTTAAGCACATTAAATCAAGCAAAATTCGGGCAGTGCACTTGCCACCAAGTTGAGCCCAAGCCTCTTGCTGCTGACCAAAAGGAAGCCTTGGTGTGCTGGTGATAGGAGGCAGGGTTTGAGATAAGGGGTGTAGCATCCTTAGCCTGCTCTAAAAAAGTCACTCCTAAGGCTTGTTTTACTGTCCCTTCCTATTGAGAAGGTAAAGAAACAGCAGAAACAGAAAGCCCTCAACATGTCCTGATTCAAGGTGCCCTCGCAGGTTTTCCCAGAGGAAGCATCCCCCCGAAGCTGTGGGAACCCCAAACCCTCACCCTCTGTGGCTGGGGATTCTCCTCCTCGGAGACCCAGCAGGCTCAGAACACCCCTGTGTGAGTCAGCACTGGGAATATTTTCCCCTCAGGTTCTTCCTTTGTTTGGAAGCTGCAGCGTTTTGCCCCAGGACGTGACCACAGCACACAGCCCGTTCAGCCACTCGAGGAGGGTTTTGTTCAACAGAAGCTAAATAAAGAGGCACACATGGGTCCAGGGCTCGCTGTGCACTGATCCAACATCCTCCCTGGCAACCAAACACATTTTATGCTTGAAGGGTGATAAACTCAGAAATCAATTATTATAAGAACACTCCTAAGTTTTGGGTCAAAATCAGGCCCTGGGATCGTCCATGAACATCCCAGGCAGTGTCTGACTCTGCAGGGCATCAGCCTCTCCCCACATCTCTGTGTCTGAGTAACTCCAAGATGGGGAATTTTTCAAATGTAGGTTGATCCAAATTCCAGTCTGAACACATCTGTCACATTTTCTCCATCAATGACTCTTATTCCCTGGGCCTGGTGTTAACATGGCCAGTCATGGACAAAATAAGAGGGACACAGAGCTACACTTTCCTTTAAAGGATCAGGTTCAGAAATCCATTCTGAGTCTTAGCATCACCTTTGTGGTGAGCAAACACCCAAATTCTCCTGCTGGAGTTTAATCTTTTCTTTTGTTCTCACCTAATAATCCTATTTGAGATGCTTGTGTGATTCCAGGGTCTGAATTTCACACCTCCAAACCCCATCTCTAACCACACTAAAATAACTGCATAACTGGCTTAATTATGCCTTCCGCATCTGCTCCCCTTTGTCCCTAAATTTCCTATCCACATTTGATCCAGGCTCTCCTAATGTCGAGATACACACAAAGCTGCATGAACAGGCCAGGATTCATCTCCTAAAAGGGAGAAAGGTCTCCAAACACAGCAGTTTTCCCCACACATGCCCACGATGGAGTTACTGCTGCTCCAGGCTTCACTTAAACAACTGAGCCCAGGAGAATATTAACACTTGACCGACTCGGAGTTTATTGAGCAAGCCAAAATGATTGGTTTTTTGCTGGAATGCTCCTTAGGCAAGGAACTCTGAGTTTCCTCATCAGCTTACTGGAACTCTTCCCCACCAGCTGTGGGAAAATATGCAAATGATATAACTTTGTCCTGAACAAGTGTCTTGAGCCTGTGTCAGAGTTTCCCCCTGGCCTGCAGGTACAGATTGAACTCCACTGCTCGTTGTTTCTCGCTCTGCAGAGCCCTGCCAGCAGCGGGGATGTTCAGCTACCTCCGGGAACGCTTCACCAGCCACCTCCGGGAGCGCAGCCGGCGCCGGGCCAGGCTCGTCTCCAAGGATGGGAGGTGCAACATCGAGTTTGGCAACGTGGAACAGTCCAGGTTTGTCTTCCTGATCGACATATGGACAACCATCCTGGACCTCAGGTGGAGGTACAAGATGACCATCTTCATCTCGGCCTTCCTGGGCAGCTGGTTCCTGTTCGGGCTGCTCTGGTACGTCGTGGCCTACATCCACAAAGACCTGCCCGAGTTCAACCCCTCCATCAACCACACCCCCTGCGTGGAGAACATCAATGGCCTCACCTCAGCCTTCCTCTTCTCCCTGGAGACCCAGGTGACCATCGGCTACGGCTTCAGGTGTGTCACAGAGCAGTGTGCCACTGCCATCTTCCTGCTCATCTTCCAGTCCATCCTGGGCGTCATCATCAATTCCTTCATGTGTGGGGCCATCCTGGCCAAGATCTCCAGGTCCAAAAACCGGGCCAAGACCATCACGTTCAGCAAGAACGCCGTCATCAGCAAGCGTGGGGGCAAGCTCTGCCTCCTGATCCGCGTGGCCAACCTCCGCAAGAGCCTGCTGATCGGGAGCCACATCTACGGGAAGCTGCTGAAGACCACCATCACCCCCGAGGGGGAGACCATCATCCTGGACCAGGTCAACATCGAATTCGTGGTGGACGCTGGCAACGAGAATCTCTTCTTCATCTCGCCTCTCACCATTTACCACATCATAGACAAGAACAGCCCCTTCTTCCACATGGCCGCGGAAACCCTCCTGCAGCAGGACTTTGAGCTGGTGGTGTTTTTGGATGGCACCGTGGAGGCCACCAGTGCCACCTGCCAGGTGAGGACGTCCTACATCCCCGAGGAGGTGCTCTGGGGGTACCGCTTCGCTCCCATCGTGTCCAAGACCAAAGAAGGGAAATACAGAGTGGACTTCCAGAACTTCAGCAAGACAGTGGCCGTGGAGACTCCCCACTGTGCTTTCTGTCTGTACAACGAGAAGGAAGCCAAAGCCAAAGAGAAGAGAGGTTATGACAATCCTGGCTTTGTCTTGTCTGAAGTCAGTGAAACCAGCGACACAAAAATGTAGTGCCAGGTATTCGTGGGACTGAGTTTTCAGAGAGAATTCAGTCTTGAGAGGATTAACAAATAACTCAGTAAAACAAAACAGAAACACAGGTTTGGGTTTGCTCTAACCCAGCATTTGTTTTCCCAAAAGCCTCCAATCAAAGAGGAGCAGCATACCAGTGGTCACTATTTAACTACACTATATATATTTCATAGAATTTTTATTTTTATATTATGGGACATTTAATGAAGCTGCTATGTTGGAATGTCCAACTCACTGAAGTTTCCAGGGCCATGCAAAGGTGTTAAAAAGCCTGAAAAGATGGAGAGAAATTTTAGGACATTAAAGATACACAGCTGCTGGAATGAGAAGATGAGAAGGGGAGACAGAAGGCACAGCTAAAGAAACCCAAGGGACTTAGGAGCCAAAACCTCAAAAAAATGTGTATTTCTGCTTGCCAAAGTCCTTTATGTAAACAGACTCTGGCTCTGGAACTTGAGCACTTGTGAATGTTCTGAAACAATTCCTTCCCTCTTTCTTTGGGGCTGGTACAGCAGTAAGGGATGGGACAAGCTTAGGAAAGAGAGAAGACAGAGCTTGGGCCAAGCTGCTGCATCTCCAACTCCAAAATGTGACTTGTCTCCTCTGAAAGCCTTTGACTTCTTTCAGGGAAAAAGATCCAAATGGAAATGAAAACTGGAAAACCAAGGAGAAGCAGAGACCCACTCTGGGACAAGAGGAATTTGGCAGCTGATTCCCAACTGTCCCAGCCCTCAGCTGCTCTGCACTGCCCCAGGAGCTGCCTGGCTGGGGAACAGGGAAACATTTCAAGACAACTCTCCAGAAAGGTGGGGAGGTGGAGAACACATTGATTCCTTCACACCTGGCAGAAAGCACTCCACTGGGAGGAGAGAGGAAATTCCCAGCTCTGGATGTATCCTTCCAAAAAATCCCCAATGCAAACAGAGATTATCTTCCCCTTTGAAGCCCGAAGGTCTTGTTCAAACAAAAACACAGCCCAGGAGCCTCCTACCAACATTTGGCTTCAGATTTAGTTCCAAACGCTTCATCTCCCCACAGCCAAACGTGCATCCCTACGGGAAACAAGTCCTGCTCGGCAGGAGCTGCACAGTGCTGAACCTTTTTGTGGGCACGATTTTTGACACCGAAGCTTCAAATGCAACAAGAAGCTTCAATACTTTTTTAGTGAATTTCTACTTCCTCACAGTCAGGTCTTTTCCCCCCAATTCATTCTGTTACTGAGAGTTCTAGTGGCAGACCAAAGAGTTTTTGGGAACTCTTCCCAGTGATGTAACTCGGCTCATCAATTTTCAATGCTGTGCTAAAATGGAAATAGTGTTAAAAGCTGCTGGATTAAGTGGTTTTAAAAGAAGGGGAGAATTCAGCAGGTCAGATGATGACAAGAGAAAGTTGTGCTGCAAATGAGCATGGTGTGAGTACAGAAATCAAGCTCTGGGAACCAGGAGTGTTCTGGTCTCAGTCCCAGTGTGGTGTGAACTCCTCTCTTGGGTCAGAACACATCACTTTGCTCTGCATCTCCGATTTGCCATCTCCAACATGGGACATAAACACTGACATTGTACAGAGAACAACGTTATGAACAATTATGTCACTAAAGCACTTTAGAAGCCAATGCTCATCGGTGTCAATCTTCCCTCAGTGCACCACTGCCACACACTTCTCCACATCTGGGGGGAAAGGTCAGCACACAAAGTTCTGCTCTCATCACACATCAGAGCTACCAAAAGTGGCTGCGAGACCTTTGAGGTGACTCACAGACACTCCCTGATATTTTAATTGTGCTGGTTTTGCAACCTTGCAAACAAACAGTGTAAAAAATATTTTACAGTCCCAATCACCACAGCACCTGAACCCCTCCAACCTTAGTGCCCCTCAGCTTATCAGCTTGGAAGGACAGTTTTGATCCCCCAAAACACACATCAAGAGACCAGTGGCCATGCAGAAATCTCGGAGGCAGCAGGGAAGGGAAATGATGTGTCCAGAGCCCCAGACTGGTCTGAACCAAAAGGCTGCTCCATCCTTCCAGAGCTGCTGCTGCATTTCCTCCCAAGGCTTCCTGTACAGTTCCTGGGGGTGATGTCCCCAGGAAGTGGCACTGTCAGCGCCCACGGCTTGCAAGCTACACCTCTTACCCCAGGGAGAAGAGATGCATCAAGATGCCTTTAATAGAAGCAGAAAAAGTGTCCCCACTGGACAAACATAGCAAGTCCAAGGGAAATCCATTTGGAAGGTCAAACCCAGCTGTGTAATGAGGAGCCAGGGAAGATTCCTACTTAAATACTGGTTTGGGATGTTAGTGCTGGTGGGAAAAATAAATCAAATGCTCTGCAGTGCCTGTGCAAGAGGGGGTGCACACCCTCCAAAGCCTAGGGGGTCCCTAAACAATGCACTTTTCAGGAAAGCCTCCTCAAAATCTTAAAGCTCAACATTCTCCCTGACCCAGCGATGGAACCTTTTGCCCCGTCTCTTCAGCGCGAGCATGAGGATGTTGTTGTTCCATTTCTAGAAGTACGGAGTGCTACCACAACTCAAGGAGAAGATCCCTGGTCCCCCAGCAGGTGTGGCTGCCTGGTGTTCCCTCTCCTGACAGCCACGGCTGCCTCGGAACCTGCAACACAAGGAAGCTGCACCAGGGGAAGGGTGACCCTGCTCTTTTGCACATTTTGGTGTTACTGGAGGGGATCCAGGACCAGAGGAAATTCCAGGGGATGGATCCAAAGTTGGCAGGGCCATGGCTAAGCTATCAGGCTCCCGTAGAGCGGGATCATACTGGGAGCTGACTGGGAATCCGGGAGTGAGCGTCCTGCTGGTTGTCACCCCAGGAAGCCCTGCCAGCCCCGCAGCAGCAGCAGATAGAGCCGAGGCAGAGCCCAGCAGCAGCACAGCAATGAGTGGAATTTCCTCTGGCTGTCCAGGGAGAGCTGTTTGTCACCCGGCAGATAAAGGCCGGGCCGGAAGGAGGTTATCGGGGACAGGCCTCCAGAGGAGAGCTATTCTGGGGGCTGTCACCCCTGCTGCCATTAAAAGAAAGTTCAGTTAAGAGGATGAAAATAAATTTAATCTTGCTGAGCAGACGTGGCTGGAGGGAACCACAGGGCCAATACTGGAAGACAAAGGCCGGGTTCTTCTCCCTGGCAGGGCTTGGCCTGTGCAGCTCTGCCCAAGCCGTGCAGGCCCCTTCTCCCTCCCGGGCTGCCCGTCCTGCCCGAGGCCTTTCCACAGCCTGGGACACACCATGGGGGCCACAGCCTGGGCCAGACCCTGCAAAGGCCTGAGGAGAAAGTCCTGCCCCTTCAGGAGAGCAATCAGACCCTTCCTGCTGGATTAAGGCCTAAAGGATTTCGCTGGGAAAGCCAAGCAGCCAGGCTTGGGAATAATGTGTCTGCACTAAACTTAATTTATCTTCTCATTTCACAAACAACATGTTTCTTCTACTGTATTTATTTTAAACATTCATTCAAGCTGTGCATAATATTTCAATCATTTTGAAATAGATTTACCCTCCTGCTGGCAAATGAATAAGGCATCCTGCTGACTGCTGGAGAAAGGGCCATGAATTAAAATAACTGCTTTTGGTAAACTGACATGTGCTGGTTTGCTGTCTGTCTGCACACATGCTCTGGGAGGAACTGGTGAAAAGACACCCCTAAATAATAATAATAACAATAATAATAATTAAAACAAACCCTGGCACACTGTTCACAGGCTCCCACTGGCTTGCACTGCTGGATTGTGGCAGACACTGCTCACAGGCTCCCAGGGAATGCCTGGGTAGCTCCTGCCTGTGCACAATTCCCTGGAAACTCTGCTGCTCACCCACAAAACAGTCAGCAGTGAGCAAAGCCTGACACAAGCTGAGGTGTCCCATCCCCTTCCCACTCCCCGGGCAAACTGAGGTGGTCACACCCTTGGGAATTCCGCTGGGAACAGCTGGGATTTCCCCCTCGTTTTTCCCCCTAAAAACATCCTGCCTTCATCCACAGTCATGGTGCTGGCCCAGCTTCTGCTCCCCACAGGAGCGGGTAGAACCCACAGCACCAGGCCAGGAATGTGAGCAGAGAAAGGGAAGCACAGAGGGGAACTGTGCAAGTTCCTGAACCCTCTGGTGAATGCTCTTGCTGCAGCCCAGGGAACCTCTGACACCACCAGCGCTGGCCATAAATCCCATTTAACTCCATGACAGCATCACTGGAACAGGAGCGAGGAAGGCTGAAGCTCTCTCCGTGGCTGCTTGAATACACACAAAAGATAATTCCTGAGGCCAAGCTGACATTCCTGTGGTGGAAGCATCTGCCCGGGGACACTCGCACTTGAACAAACTCACTGCTGCTCGAGGCAAACAGCAATTCTGCCTGCTCAGGAGAGGTGGAGGAGCGAGGGGAGGCTGGAGACAAGACAGACTCACTTTGTGGCTCCTTTTTCACGCTGCCTCGCTCTCCTGGGCAGCCACATCCCAACCAGCTGTGCAAAGTCACCACGTTAATCCGTGGTGACAGCCCAGCACGGAGGCAGGTCAGGATGGTGGGGAGCACAGGGATGCTGGGGAGCACTGGGGATGCTGGGGAGCACTGGGATGGTGGGGAGCACTGGGATGCTGGGGAGCACAGGGATGGTGGGGAGCACTGGGATGGTGGGGA
>VZRO01000863.1:209207-246304 GCA_013397915.1 Daphoenositta chrysoptera
GGGATGCTGGGGAGCACAGGGATGGTGGGGAGCACTGGGAATGCTGGGGAGCACTGGGATGGTGGGGAGCACTGGGATGCTGGGGAGCACAGGGATGGTGGGGAGCACAGGGGGTGCTGGGGACCATCGGGGATGCTGGGGACCATCGGGGATGCTGGGGACATTCGCGGTGCGAGGGATGCGGCGATGCCCGCGGTGTTTTCTGTGCCGCTGCCACAGGATGGCACCGCTCACCTGCGGATCAGCCGCTCCGCAGCCCCAAACTCCGCAGCGCGACCACGGCAGCCTTGAAAAGCAAAGCAGGAGTTTTTTGGGACTGTTCCGCGTTTTATGACACAAAGTTCAGTGCATTTAGTGGCTCGGGCCGTGCTAGCTGGATGTATTTAGCCCCTTCACAGAAGCGTAGGGAATTCTCGGCAGTGACCTGGAGGTGGTGTGTGAGTGGAGGGCTGGGGGCTGTAAACATCGGCTGCTGCGGCACCTAAAGCGGAGCGGGGGGGTTGGGAACGGCGAGGTTGGGTCTGGAGAGACCCATATTCCATCGGGAACTCTGCTCCGTGAGGCCAGACCAGACACTGCTCCCTGCTTTGTGCCTCAGTTTCCCCGGCTGGTAGAACCCAACAGCACAGCGGTGCTGGGTTGATGCTTGGATTCCATGGCCCGAGAGGGCTTTTCCAATCTCACTGATTCCATGATCCTGCCACTGACCACCTCGGGAAGGCCCCGAGTCCTCGCTCTGGGTTAGTTTTGCAGCAGTGCCCAAGGTTCCTGTTCAGATGAAGGCCCCCCGAGCTCTGCAAGTGCTCCTGGTGCAGCAGGGGACCAGCCAAGGAGTCACTGTCACTGTGGCAGAGCCTGCAGAGCCATCACATCCCTTGGGATGGTTCTGGAAGGCCGGGTCACATCCCTTGGTGCTGCTGTGCCTGGAGCTCCTCAAACACTGACGTGGGGTTTAGCCCAGAATCCCAGGACGGTTTGGGCTGGAAGGGACCTCAAAACTCATCTCCTTCCACCCCCACACCAGGCCCCCCTGCTCCCCTCTATCCCTCATGGAGAAGGACGCTGTTCCCCAAATTCCCACAGCAAGGCTGGGATGCCGGTACCCCGGGTCTGCAGAGCTTGGGACGTGCTGGCTGAGGATTTGGGGAGCTGCTCAGCTCCTGCTCAGCCTTGGGCCTCCAGAAATGGAGCGTTAAGGAAAGTTTTAAATCCTCCCTCTTAACACTAACCTTAACACTACAGCACACTATTATATCAAATATGTATATATATATATATATACAACTATATAAAATACGTATGTATATATGTACTGTTCTGTGAAATATACATAAATCTACATGGAGTGACAGAGTGCTTTAGGTTGGAAGGAACCTTCAAGCTCATCCCATTCCACCCCCTGCCATGGGCAGGGACACCGTCCACTGTCCCAGGCTGCTCCAAGCCCCGTCCAGCCTGGCCTGGGACACTGCCAGGGGTGTGGCAAGCGTGTATATGCAATATATATATATGTAAAATCTGTATTATACATAGGTCCTGAGGGAGACAGAAAACCCGGGGAAGGTGTTCAGGTTACTACAGGTGTCCTCTGCCAACACTCCCAGCACAACCCCCTTCAGCCACCGCCTCAGACCCTTGGAACAGCGACCCTGTGCTGCCAAGGGCCCGAGATGTCCGTGCCCAGCCCGAGCAGCCAGCAGGGCTGCAGGAGGAACTCTGCTGGCCTGAGCACGGCGCCTGCAGCAGCAGGGAGGGGAGGTGCATCCAGCGCTGGGCTTTACAGCTCCAGGAGACAGAAACTTCAGGAAAAGCCAAAGCAAAGATCAAGTTTGCAGCAGTTCCTGGAAAGGAAGCAGCCAGCTCTGGTGGTGAAATCACACCAGACTGCCAGAGCCCCTGGCTCCTCATCCTCCTTCACCACTGCAGCTTCAAATCAGATCTCCAGGACCGAGTCCTGTTGTGCCTGCCCCTGGTTAGGAGCAGCAAGGTCCCTTCCCCTGGGAAACCTGCCCTGCCCAAAGCCCTTCCCGCTGCAGTTACTTATCCTGGTCGGGGTGGCTGCAAACCCAGCTGTGCCATCCCCTGCGGGCACAGGGCAGATCCCTGGGGCTCCCTGGGGCAGCTCCCCCAGTGTGGGGTGCAGGGCTGACAGGGGTATTGCTGTCATGGCCTCAAAACTGCTCTGCCTTTGGTCTTCACACTCAGTGGCTTTGGTGTCAGGCTCTGTTTGCTGCTCTTGGAGCCTGAAGAGCTGATTTTTGCCAAGGATCTCTAATTCTATTCTGATACAACAGAAGAATCTGAAATAATAGAAGAATCCCTTCATGTGCAGGGATTTCTACCTCTGTAGTGGAAAAAACCATAACACACAAGCTACATTTCATGTTGTCCTTCTCCATATGACCTTAATCAGAGGTCTCTCAATTCTTTTCTGATATGACAGAAAGGTCTGAGCTTTATTTGCAGTGAGTTCTGATTTCACAGATGAAAATTGTCATGTGTATGTTATGCTGGGTATTGTACAAAAATATACAAATAAGGTCTTTGAAGTGCATTTATAAAGGCCAGCCCCTGATGTGCCTCTGGACTGCAGCTCTAATTAACACCAAATGCAGCCACACTGGGTTTGATGTGGGAGAACAGACTTTGGTAGGCAGCAGGCTGAATTCTCACCCACTAATTTCACAGAAGTTATTAAAAATACTGGATCAGTACAGCAAAGCAGCCTGTAAAAACTCTATTATTGTAATAGGATAATGAAGTGAAGCTGGCTGCTTTCATCCAGCATTCACAGCCTGATGGCTCTTTCCTTGTGACACAGAGGTGGGAAACAGCAGCTGGGTTCATCCCTCCTTCGAGCACAAAGCCTCGGGCCCGGGCATTTACTGCCATGAATGTGCATGAAATATTGCTGGGCAAGGCCAGCCTCACGTTAAATATTTACATCAACAGAAGTTATGGCAGATAATTAATGTCTCATTTGGGCTAGGGTGCACTTGTTGGGCACGAGAATGAGAAATCTGGCTTTGTCTTTACTCAGGAAGGTCTTGGAACAGGGAAATCCCCCTTCTTTGCCACAGCACTCTGTTAGAAATCTGCAGCTGTTTGGAAGTTCATCCTTGGGGCTAAAATACAATTTTTAGGTATCTAAAGCAGGAAGGCACCAGCATGTGCAGGGGATGGGTTCTGGTGTCCAGGGATTCTGGACAGGAATGATCTCAGGGATCCTGGACAGGAGTGATCTCAGGGGTTCTGGACAGGAATGATCTCAGGGGTTCTGGGCAGGAATGATCTCAGGGGTTCTGTGCAGGAATGATCTCACGGGTTCTGGACAGGAGTGATCTCAGGGATCCTGGACAGGAGTGATCTCAGGGATCCTGGACAGGAATGATCTCTGGGGCTCTGGACAGGAATGATCTCAGGGGATCTGGACAGGAATGATCCCAGGGATCCTGGACAGGAATGATCTCAGGGGTTCTGGACAGGAATCATCTCACGGGTTCTGGACAGGAATGATCTCCAGGATTCTGGACAGGAATGATCTCAGGGGTTCTGGACAGGAATGATCCCTGGGGTTCTGGACAGGAATGATCTCAGGGATCCTGGACAGGAGTGATCTCTGGGATTCTGGACAGGAATGATCTCAGGGGTTCTGGACAGGAATGATCCCTGGGGTTCTGGACAGGAATGATCTCAGGGATCCTGGACAGGAGTGATCTCAGGGGTTCTGGACAGGAATGATTTTAGGGGTTCTGGGCAGGAATGATCTCAGGGATCCTGGACAGGAATGATCTCTGGGGCTCTGGACAGGAATGATCTCAGGGGATCTGGACAGGAATGATCCCAGGGATCCTGGACAGGAATGATCTCAGGGGTTCTGGACAGGAATCATCTCACGGGTTCTGGACAGGAATGATCTCCAGGATTCTGGACAGGAATGATCTCAGGGATCCTGGACAGGAGTGATCTCAGGGGTTCTGGACAGGAATGATCTCAGGGGTTCTGGACAGGAATGATCTCAGGGGTTCAGGACAGGAATGATCCCAGGGATCCTGGACAGGAATGATCTCAGGGGTTCTGGACAGGAATGATCTCACGGGTTCTGGACAGGAATGATCTCCAGGATTCTGGACAGGAATGATCTCAGGGGTTCTGGACAGGAATGATCCCTGGGGTTCTGGACAGGAATGATCTCAGGGATCCTGGACAGGAGTGATCTCTGGGATTCTGGACAGGAATGATCTCAGGGGTTCTGGACAGGAATGATCTCAGGGGTTCTGGGCAGGAGTGATCTCAGGTGCTCAGCTCTGGAAGGATTTGTCATCCCCCAGTTTAGAGCATCTAAGAAGTGCTTAAACTGGGAGCTCCCTCCTCCAGACTCCCAGCAGTGGGGACATAAAGCCTGCTTCAAACTCCAGTCCAAAGCAGGTTCTAAACCTGCTGGCTGTAATTAAGCAGGAGGAGTTCACACACACAGAGGCAGGACCAGCTCAAACAGGGAAAACCAGCAGAGATCCAGCCAAGGCAGCCAGAGCTCTGAGCCTGTAAAGCCATCGCTGACTTTACTCAATGTACAGGCTGAACTCTATTTATAGATAGAGGAATGTAGGGTTAATTCCAGTTTGGCATGTTTGAGCCAGATCCCACTCAGGGTTTGAGGCTGGTGGAACAGAAATCAGGGGGAAATACCAGATCCCTGGAAATCAGCAGCTGAATTCACCCTGACTGCAATGGGAGCTGTGTTTCCTGGGGAGCTCTGAGTCCTGAACTTCAATGCAGAGAAGGTTTTCTGCTGCCCCGTTGACTCCCAGCTCCCAGCCATGTGATCCCAACCATCTGTCTGCTAAACTTTCTGCTTTAAGCCTGAAATACTTGAATTCCATCTGCCCTGTCCTCCTGGGAAAAGCCTAAAGGAGCATTAGGGCAGGCAAATTCCTTGTTTGTTTTGTCCCAGTGTGCCCCAGAAACTTGGGCTGGAAGGGGAAATCCCCCTGGTCCCACCCCTGGCACTTTCAACATGGCAAAACCAGGCTGGTATCAAGGGGTACAAATTAACTACTCCAACCTCTGTCTCACTGCTCTTTCTCTACCTGAGGAATGTAAACCATTAAGATCTTATGAAAAGGCTCTAAAAGGTGCCTGGGAAGTGCCCCAGCAGTGTGAGACTGTCTGGCACTCTGGGGGGAGATCTCCTTGCTCTAAGATCTCTGGATTCCATGGGAATGCCTGGAGTGGGAGGCAAAATCTGTCTAAAGCTAAATATTAGCAATTACTACAAAAAATTAATATCTGAAGTTGAATATTAGTGAATACTAGAAAAGATTAATGCCAGCAAATACCCTGAACGGAAGGATGAAAGGAGGCAGAGAGGACCTGAGCAGGGATGCTGCTGATCACCTCCCTTCTCAGGAGGGCTTCTTCAACTCACTGGGCAGCCAGAATCAGATGCTTCTTAAATGGTTGGTTATTTGCAAACGTCTTTTTTTCCCCCCAAGATTCCTGCTGGCCAAATTTTGCTATCAGGGCCATCTTTGCAATCTGATGACCTTCAGGTTCAGCCTTTAAACGCTGATGTGCAATCTCATCTTCTGATTTTCCTATTACTGGCAGGCAGGCAGGACACAGTATTCAAATAAAACACTTGATATTTCCACTGATGCTGCGCAGCCAGAATTAATCTCGCTGCTGCTGCAGCGGAAAACAACGGAGATAAGCAACAAACCACTCGCTCTTGTGACTAAATTGAGCAACTCCAGTGGAATCCACCGAGGGAGCAGCTCTGGGTGCTGGAAGTGGCCCTTTTCCCGAGCCCATCAAGCCTTGTCCTGGCGCTCAGCAACAAAAGGTTGTGTGCAGGAAGGAAGCGCCGAGCTCGTGCAGCCCTGGCTTCCCAAGGCTTTATCAGGTCTGCAGGAGCTCCAGATATCTCTCAGGACCACCGTGCAAAGCTGCAGGAAGTGCCTCGGCCTGACCTTTATCCACAATCAGAAGATTCCTTGGCAGTGCTTGTTTTTGCAGCCTCCGCCTCAGGAATGCTGTGGAGCTCTGGCTCTCCCCGGGGTTTGGGGAGAGGTGGGAAACAGGAGCAGGCTGGGCACACACTGGGGGGCCCCAAGAGCCGCCTCGACACTTCAGGTCCTGAGCTCTGGCTGCTCTTCCACTTTCTCTCTCTCTTCATGGACAAAAGCCAGTGCCTGGGTTTTAATCCCTTGAACAACCAAATCAGGTCTGATCAACTCTGGCAGCAATTTTCTGGCATAAGTGATCAATACTACAGTGGTCAGGATGGGTTGCCACTACTGTGGAGATGCATTCTTTCCCTTTTTAGCTAAATTTAATTTCAAGTTCATGCAGGTGTGAGAGGGGAGGGAGAGAGTGGGACAATGTGATGCCTTAGAGAAGAAAACCACCATTTATTTTGTCACTTTTTTTTACATCATCTTCTTCATACAACTGTTTCATTGTAACATTAATACATTTTGAAAAAAAAAAACAACCCACCAAGATAGCTTGCAAAATTATATATATTTTAATATCCAAAAAATACATTGCATATATATAGTAGCAAAAGCCCCATTTCCATGGGTAGTTTCTTCATACTTAAATTTTGCGATTATTGCTGAAATGTTACTTAAAAACACCCCAAAAGCACTAAGACCTAACTGGATTAGCTTGATCGTCTCTTCCCACTTTGTTAAATAACGGCATCAGTGCTTGTGTTTAACGTTCTGAGCAGGCTCCAACGCTCTGGTTTCAGCCTCCCCTCCTGCAATCGGATGCACATGGACCAAATCCCGCCCCCACAGAGTCCCAGGGGTTGGTCTAGACTAGATAGTTGTGATCCTGTTAATTGGCTGCCACTTAATACAAGCCAGCTAATGGGTTGTACATGGAAATCTCGCCCCCCAGACATCTGTTCCAAACCCCAAACGCTTGTGGTTTACCCTCTGTTTACGGCACCAAACCGCCGCTTGTGCAGCGTCACATTCACACGTGCAGAGCTGGGGATGGCTGAGAATTCTGGAAGGGGTCGGATTTCCACAGAACCCCCCAGCAGAAGCCATCAAAAAGAGAAGTATTTTGTCATTTTTTATCTACGAAGTGGTTAAGGTCTTCCCAAAGTTCAGGATTTGGGTGAAAAGCGATCACAGAATATTGCAATGGTTGCCTTGAGATGCTGGGCCTGTTTTCAATCAGCCTCGATGCAAACATGGGAGTAAGTGGAGTTAATTTGCAGACAGCTACAACAGACTAATACAGAAAATCCTCTCCTCTAGACAAACCCAGGGCAATCTGGAAGGTTTCTGGCCACTTTGGGGGTCAGTCATGGATCCAATTGCAGGACCAAGCCTATCTCCAACAGATACATTACTCATGTCTTATTTTTTATTTTTTTTTTTAGCAAAAAGTACAAAGCTACAGCCCAAATGTACAGATTGAAAAGATGTACAAATTACATTAAAAAAATAAACAAAAACAACCGAGCTGATAGTAAAAAACAAACCTGCATTTGTGACCGAGGTCAACTCGTTTTATTTACTCTTTCTTTTAAAACTGTGAGATATAGGGAAAAATAACTCTGCATAATTTATACAGTAATTTGCCTTCTGGTTTGTTGACCCTTGGTTTGACGGGCTGACAAACGCACAGCGTTCGCGAATCGGTGCTTCCAGAGCCCCGCGGCTCGGGCAGAGCCAGGGACCTGCTGTCGTTTATTCACTTCACTTCTGCTTCCAAGGAATGTCTGTGCTGGACTTTGCGTCACGCTTTGTTCTGGTTTCTGCTGCTTGCTGAGTTCAGACACAGTCGGATGAAGTTGTACTCTAGAAAAGTTCCTTCAATGCCCTTTACTTCTTAAAATATACATGTACATATATATATATGAATATATATATATTTAATTTCCAGTTGGGTGAAAATCCTCCTCTGCCTTAGAGCTAAGATTCCAGTTGTGGTCCCCTGCAGCCCAATGTTCTCCACTGAATGGTCAAATGGCCAGTGAGAAAAACCCCATTGTGGTCATCTTTTCCTATGACCCACTGCTGGATCTATGCCTTGTCAAAAGCCTTTGAATCCTTAAAAATTCCTCTCATCCAAAAGCTAATAATCATTCCAGGGAATGGTGAACCATCTTCATTGTCACTTCCTACAGAGGACACAAGCCTTAAACCCTAAAGAAAATGCAGAGTACTGGCCCACAGGAGCTTCCATCTCTCAGTTCAAGACACAAGAGGCAAAGTTACAAAAGTAAAAGGTTTGGTCCAGGAATAACCAATATCCAGTTTTAATTCTTCCCCAGAAAGGCCACAATTATCCATTAAGGGTCCCCCCAAAAACCATAAAAATCCCAGGAGTAAAGAAAAAGTCCAACCAGACTGCTCAAGGCCACTGGCAGATGAAAGCATTTAGTAATAGCTGCCCAAGTGTGGTGTGACGTGGGCGTTGGGGTGGCGGGGCACGTTGGGGTTGGGGTAAATGCTTCCTGCAGGGGAGGTCCAATAGGGGGAGGCCGCCCCGAAGAAACTGGACGATGTGACAGGCATGGAAGAGGGGTGTGGGGGCACAAAGTTCACCTTCTGCTGGTGGGCATGGTAGGACGGCATGTAGGACAGATCCGACGGGTACTTGTACATGGAGGACTCGGTGGGGTGGGGCTGCAGGGCCTGGGCGATGCCGTGAAAGTCAAATTTGTAGGCATACCTCTTGCCGTGCACCTTGGTCATAATGTTCTTGTCGTAGTAGTATCGCAGCGCCCGGCTCAGCTTGTCGTAATTCATGTTGGGTTTGCTTTTCCTCTCGCCCCAGCGCCGCGCCACCTCGTCAGGGTCCGTCATCTTGAACTCGCCGTTGGTGCCCTCCCAGGTGATGCAGCTGGCGTTGGAGCTGTCCGACAGCAGCTCCAGCAGGAACTGCCACAGCTGGATCTGCCCACTCCCTGCAGACACGAGCCAAGGGGAGAGGAAATGACTCGGGCTTTCCTGCTCCGGGGCACACACAAAGGCAGGAAACAGAAGGACTATCTCGATCTCGGCTGGGAACTGCTCCTTCAGGCCTTGGAAAGGCGGCCCCAGGAGTGGATAAACCGTTCCCAGCAAACGAGTTACTCAGCCCTTTGTTCTGGGCCCGGGCCTGAGGTCACGTTAGATTTCATAATGGTTGCCTTTGGCCTTAAAATGCTGGGGCTATTCATGAACAGGGCCTTCTGTGGGGACACTGCTCTGCAGAGTTTGCACTGACTGGGTAGCACGGTGTGCTTCACCCCTCCACTGCTCACTGGAGACTGTTTTGGATACCTCCAGCTCTCTCTCTCAGGGTGATCTGAGTTACATGGGATGATTTGTTCCCCAGATGACTCCTGGCTTTACTCGGTGGAGTTGCACAAGTAGTTAAGGGCAAGTTAAGAGCCTTAGGAGGATGTTTCCCCACAGGCGTCCCACGTGTACAAGTTTGGTTAGTTTGAGCAGGGTTTACTCCCTAAAATCAGGATTATTTACTGCAGATGATGTGCTAGGGACAGCTACACTGTGACTTTCAGAGATGTTTTGTGCCTTTCTTCATGTAACCCACAGCAGGCAATGAAAAATTAACCTGTACTGCAAATCTGAGGGACCAGCACTTAAGTCCCCTATAAAACTCTTCTTAGGGAATGCTGGGCTTGGGGCAGAACATCCAGGATGGTGATTTTGTCCCGACAGAGGTGATGTTGCACCACTTTCCTCACTTCTCTGTAAGGATTTTGGCAAAAGCCCCTGTGAGGTCACAGCTACCGAGGCCAGTGGGTGTCAGAGGCCACCCCACGGTGCAGGGACAGCAGCTGCTCCCCCAGTGCAGGCTGGAGCAGCAGCTCCGAAGGGAAATTCACCCCTCTGATAACAGGGCTCTGAAATGTAAAATGAACTCACCTGGATTGGCAAGACGGCTGCTGGTGGGCCCCAGGATTTGGTAGGGATCTAAAATGTAAATAAATTTAAAAAAAAATCACCCAACAAAATTTAAAAGATGTTTCATCACGAAGAAACTCCAGGTCATTATGTTTGTTCTAGAAACCAAATTTTCATTTTCTTTCTTTATTCTTTCTGCCCCTTCTCCCAGCACCTGGAAGTGCTCCTTCTTTCTTTCTTAGCAACCAACCACCAAGTATTTCTGGAATCCAAAATGGCACAGCCACAGTTTCTGGCACTGCTCTCCAACCTGTCTGCTTTCACAGCCTGGGGCCTCCTTGCACATCCCCTGCACTGTGTGGCAACCAGAAAACATCAAACGGGGAAAAAAGAAGTGTGGGATAGGAGAACAGCCACACAGCAGGAGCAAATGTAGTTCTCCTCATAAAAAAGGGCTAAATAAAAAGGAGAGCAGATGAGATTTTCAGATTCACTTGTTAGCAGCTGAGCTTGCTGCCCTGGGAGGGCAGGAAATATTCACCCGAGTCTCTCTTTGTGAAGCAAACACAGCATTGGAGAGATGAGAGTAACAGGAGCTTGTCGCTGGCTCCACCAAGGCTGAGTGGTTCTTGAAAACCCCACAAAGCATTTATTAGGAATGAATTCCTTCCCTTTCTGTGGGGCCTCCTCCGCCCTGATCCCTACACCTCTCCTTTGCCTCTCTCTGGTTGTGGTGCTTTGGATCTGCAGCGTTTGCTCGTGGGTTGAACCGGTGCCAAGAGCACCAAGCCCGAGGAGAGGCCGGGGATGGAAAGCAGCTGTGCCGCGGGGAAGGTGGGCTCGGCCCTTGCAAGGCCCTGGGAAGGCAGCAGGAAACACCCCCAGCTCTGCCCGGTGGGGCTGCTCCCCTCCTCTGCTCCTCTGGGGCCGGGCGAGCCCTGCTGGGATGTCTGGAGACACTTCCAGCGGGAAGGGACACGCCGGGATGCTCGGGGGGCTCAGCCCACGGGGACACTGCAGATCCTGGCACGGGGACGTTCCTTTGGCAAACAAACACCAAGCACTTCTGGAATCCAAAATGGCACAGCCACAGTGCCTGGCACTGCTCTCAGACCTGCCTGCTTCCACAGCCCGGGGCCTCCTCGGGCATCCCCTGCACTGCGTGGCAGCCAGAAAACATCAAACGGGGAAAAAAGAAGTGTGGGATAGACTCAGAGGGGCAGAGCAGCCAAACAGAGCCCGCTGGGAAGAGCTGCTGGCACGGCTTGGGCCATGTCCTGTCCCCTGCCCGTCCCCTGCCCGGGGCTGCTCCACACCGTAATTCCCCATGTGAATTCCCCACGGGAATTCCCCCCGTCTGCCTGGATCCGGCGGTCACAGCACCCACGCTCACCTGGCTGGGGCCGCTGCTGCTCCGTTGTCTTATTCACATTCTGTGTCCCTGCAACGGGAGGGCCTGGGAAGAGAGAAGGGGTTTATAGGGGCAGAGAACAGGTACAGAGCACAAAATACATCCCACAGGAGCCACAGCGACTGCCAGGAACAGGTTTGCTCAGCCTAAGGGCTGATATTTTGGGGAGTGCACTATAAAATTAAGAGATGTCCCTAGTAATTTAAGTTTTCACTGTAAAATGAAAATACACCAATAAGGAAAGCATTATACAGATATTTATAATTTCCTAAATAGGCAGCGAGACAAGGAAAATATGCAGTTACTTCATTAATTTTCTGTCTTTTATTGCAACTGAACTTCCATTCTAGTTTGCATCCACGTTGTGAACAGAAAATTGGATTATTAAATGTACAAATTCTGACCTCCTTCCATGTTGGAGCTTTTCCCACATTTCTTGCAAATGCAAGTTCTTTTTGAGGCAAAAATAAATATTGGGGTTTATCAAACATTTATGGAAAATATCGTGGCGATTTGTATAAATCCCTTCAAGAGGAAGATCTGTTCCTCCTCTTTGTACCGTTTCTCAGGACAGAAAACCGTGACTCCAAGAAGAATTCTGGCATTCGGGGTGAGCACGGCTCAGGACGCCGCAGAGTGGCGGGAGGGGAGGCGCTGCCGCGCTGATTTACTCCAGGAGGAGCTGGCTGGGGGCTGAATGTGCCCACCCTGCTCAGGGGGAAATCCCCGCGGTGGCACCGGGGACAGGGGCTCAGAGCCACCAGCTGGGCCAGCTACAACACGGATTTCGGGGACAGACAATTATCTGGGATGTCACTCCCTGCTGGGAACCCCAGGCACTCTAAACCCTCTAAGAACAGGACCTGGGGCGAGCAGGGCTCGAGCAGAGGGGCCCCGTCTGCCTGGGGCTGCTCTCTTTTCCTCTGCCGCACCCCCAGGGCTCCCCGGGCCCCTCAGAGGGCGGGAACTGGGGGGAAATGCAGCAATGGGGCTCTTGGGGCAATCCTCAATCCTAATGGGACCGGGATCCGGAATGGGGACAGGGATCCCGAATGGGACAGGGATCCTGAATGGGAACAGGGATCCTGAATGGAACAGGGATCCTCAATGGGGACAGGGATCCTGAATGGGACAGGGATCCCTAATGGGAATAGGGATCCTGAATGGAAACAGGGATCCTGAATGGGGACAGGGATCCTGAATGGGACAGGGATCCTGAATGGAACAGGGATTTGACCTGACACGTTCTGACCATGAAGTCCCGTCACGGCACTCAGTGGAATTCAGTGTGACCCCCCAGCCAGAAGGAGACCCCTTTCTCCTGTCCTGAGATTCAGAGGAGCACAGGCAGAGGGGGAGGATGAGAGGAACCCTGTTATCATTGTACAGGAATTCAGTGGGCATTTTAAACCCGGGGAGGCCGAGGATTTGAGGTCACAGTAAGGAGGCTGTTTCAAGGAAAGGAAAAGGGGGAGAAGCATCCTCCAGGGCCATCCCAAGTGCCCCTGTGGGGCAGCAGCTCCTGCCCGTGGGGCTGTGCAGCTCCCTGTGGATCCACTCCAGGCACTGGCACATTCCTGCAGCACTGGGAAAGCCGCTGAGGCTTTGGAATGACAGCTTGGCAGTTACTGGCATGGAAAGGAAAACACAGAGGGACGGGAGAGGGGAGGGATTGGGAGCCAGGGAGGAGGGCAGAGAGGGGAAGGGGAAAGCAGAGCTCGTGTCATCGGCCTGGTTTTATTTTTGTTTGACTTGTTTGTTTTTTTCCCTTCTTACAGAAACCACAAACCCCACTGCAAATAGATTGGACTGGAAAACAAACCCCGGTGGTTTCAGCCGGGACAAAGGGTGGGATGGGACAGCTCGGGAAGAGGGAGGTGACAGCCTCAAGCACGCTGTCCCAGCAGGGAGCCCTGTCCCCATTCAGGATCCTTGTCCCCATTTGGGATCCCTATCCCCAGTAGGGATTCATGCCCCATTAGGGATCCCTGTCCCCATTCAGGATTCCTGTCACATTTGGGATCCCTGTCCCATTCAGAATCCCTGTCCCCATTCAGGGTCCCGGTCCCATTTGGGATCCCGATGCCATTCAGGATCCCTGTCCCATTCGGGATCCCTGTCCCATTTGGAATCCCTGTCCCCATTCAGGGTCCTGGTCCCATTTGGGATCCCGATGCCATTCAGGATCCCTGTCCCATTCGGGATCCCTGTCCCATTCGGGATCCCTGTCCCCATTCAGGATCCCTGTCCCATTAGGGGTCCCTGTCCCCATTCAGGATTCCTGTCCCATTTGGGATCCCTGTCCCATTCGGGATCCCTGTCCCATTTGGAATCCCTGTCCCCATTCAGGATTCCTGTTCCCATTTGGGATCCCTGTCCCAATTGGGATTCCTGTCCCATTTGGGATCCCTGTCCCCATTTGGGATCCCTGTCCCATTCGGGATCCCGGTGCCATTCAGGATCCCTGTCCCATTCGGGATCCCGGTGCCATTCAGGATCCCTGTCCCATTCGGGATCCCTGTCCCATTCAGGGTCCCTGTCCCATTAGGAATCCCTGTCCCCATTAGGAACCTTCAGTAATTTCCACCAGCTGAGATGTTGATGCACATTTTGGGTTGTTCCACCAATACACAGTTCTGCCCTAAGTGACATTGATGGAAATGCCATAGGATGATCCTGGTAAAAGAAAGGCAGAGATTTTTTTTTCCAACAGAAAAATCCTTTTCAAAATGGGAGGAAATTTCCTTCCCAAAAAGTAGCGGAACTCATTGGAAGTTTTCAGTTTTCTCTGATTCTCTTTGGGGTGAGGTCATTGACTCAGGGGAATCAGCTGCTGCAAAGGGGTCTCTCGATCCAGAGTCATCAGCGTGTTTTGAGTAAATAAATGGGGCAGGACTTGGAGGGATGATCTTCCTCCTCCTCCCCCTCCTTCTCTCCCTCCTCTTCCTGTTCCTCCTCCTCCTTCTCCTCCTCCAGATGGAGAAGCTTTGTCCCAGAGGAGGGACCTGCTTCCCTCAGTGTCCCGGAAGGAGGGGTTTTCACCAAGAAGTGGCACCATTCCAGTCAGATGCGCTGGCCAGCAGTGGATCCCTACGGCTGCTTGGGCTGAGCAGGACCAAGGCTTGGTTCTCCAGGGAGGTTTGGGCTGAGCAGGACCAAGGCTTGGTTCTCCAGGGAGGTTTGGCTAAGCCTGGTCCAAGCCCCTCTGAATGGGTTTCCTGTTGCCTGGAGTTTGGGATGCAAAAGGACAGCCTGGAAGGACGGTGGGAATGTGACTCAGCCCAGGTTTAATCCAGGCTGGCTGAGTCCCTTTGCCCCAGTTTTTCCTGTATAAATACGGATTATGGAGCAAAGTTTGGGATTTATAGGGGCAGCCTTGTGTTGCAGGATGAGATTTAGCCCCGAGTGTGACTTTGCTGTGCTAAGAAGGGTTCAATATGATAATCAGCAATGCAGGCCCTGCTGTTGAAACACCACTCAGCTACTGCAAGTTTCCAACTCTTACTCTTCCCCTCGGAAAAAAAAAAAAAATCCAAATGCAGGAAGCTATTTTTATTTCACAAAAATCCCTGAAACGTGAAAGAACCACACCAGCCCTCCCAGCTTCCAGGCTCGAAAACTGAATGTGTTTAAAGCAAAATGGAAAAGGCAGAGCCAGGGAACCCATCCAGAGACTCGGGTTCCTGCAAAAACAGGATCATTCCCAGGACCTGACGCCCAGTGGCTCGAGGAGATCCTACAGAACTGCAGCCAGACGGTGACAGGGAGACGCTTATCTGTCATTAAAACCATTTGGATTTTACACCAAAACTTGCTGTGGGATGGAAATTCAATTAAAAGACTTGGACTGGGGTTCTCTCCCGGTGTAAATCAGCAAATGGCTACAGTGCAGTGGGGGCAAATTTATCCCAGAAAGGATCAGGTCCCCATGTCTGGTTTAGACTTAAAAGGCCCCGTGGAACAAGAGCCCTATGACAAATGTGTGTTCAATACAAAATGGAATTAAAGAGCAGCAAATAAATCATAGATGCTTTCAAGAACTGTCACTCTGCAGCTGTCTGGTTTATGTCCAGAAATTCCCCAGCACGAATGCTCGGTCTATTAGGAGGAAGGTAAAGGATATTAATAACGCTTTGCACTTTCGCAGCACCTTTCAACCGAGGATCTCACAGCTTTGCAAACATTCGCACTCACAGCGCGCCTGGGAAGGAGGTTAAATATCATTTTATTTATTCGCAGGCCTAAATGCACTTTCTGCAGGCTTTAGCTGCCTGTCCCAGAATCAGGCTGTGCGGGGCAGGCTGCAGCACTGGTCTCTGCGCCCTCTGAACCCTGCTCTCCACTTTCTCACCCCAAATCCCCCTCGGCTGCTACCTTGCCACCCTCTGTGCCCACCTCTCCAGACAGCCCCTGTCCCCCCCGGAGCTGTGTCCCCTCCCAGCACCTCTGGGGCATATTTAGTCTGAACAGACTGATGGATATTGCTGGGGGCAGATGGACAGACACACAGACTGCCTTCACAGGAAACCAGCCTGAAAATCCCCAGGTGGATTCCCACACCACGATCCCAAATCCTTGTCAGTCCTTTCAGCCGGAGCGCAGCCCAGCGAGCAAGGCTTTAGGGAGTCTGGGTTTGAGATATGATGTATTAGGGAGCAAACCCTCTCTGATAAGCTTTAAAAGGTTCAAAAAAAATAAAAAGAACGCGGGTGTTTTATAAATCTGAGAGGTTGGGACAGAGGGGAGGTGGGGGATTCACTGAACAATGGGCTCACAGTGCCTGTGCTTCCTGAGCTGCTGGGAAGTGCTGACAGCCCCTTCATCTGCTCCCTCCGGAGGGGCTCTCTCAGCCAGGCCCGAGTCAGGCACCACTTTGTGCTACCAGCCCTGGCCAGGCTCTCCAGGAGAACAACGAGCTTGGGGCCTGGAATATCCATGGTTTTTAGGCCTTTATTTTTCTAGGATGGATGCAGTGGGGCTGGGTCACTTATGGACGGAAAGCTTTATGGGCACTTCAGGGGAATCTTATTTGGAATGCCACCCATGCTGGCACTACAGACAAGGCTGGGAAGGAATGCAGAGCCCAGGAACCTCTGGAGCTGATACCTCCAAGGAAATTCGGTGGCTGCAGGATGGGAAGGGGCTTGTCCTGAGCCATGGAGACAGAGCCAGGAAGGGAGACCAGGGGAAGGCAGCCCCAGGTGTCCTGACAGACCCAGACTTGTGATGTGCCTAAGCGGTCACTTGGGGCCTATTTTGTGGCAACCACTTTATAGGGAGAGAGGGAAAGGAGGGTCAGGTACGTGGAGAATCCAGTGGAGCTCATAGCCCACTTCAGATCTGCAGCCTTCTCCTTCCCCTCTCCTGATTTGCTGCACTGAAATCTCTACAGCCAAGTCCTGCCTGGAAATGCAAGGGAGACAGGTCATCCCAGAACAGCTCCTCCTGCATTCCAGCTTTGGGCCGTGGGTTCTCCGTGCAGAACACAGGCTGCTCTTTGCACAGAGTCCTCCTGCTTCGGGAGGAAGAAAGGATCTTGGCCTGGTGGCTGGAATTTAAATTAGCTTCCCTAAATGGGGAAAGCAGAGCCAGGTGTCCTGGGGGATGCAGACCTGTGATTAATCCAAGTGGCCCCTTGGGGTCTGCACTTTACAGGGAGAGAGGGAGAGGAGGGCACAGGACCCCACAGCCTTTCCTGCCCAGGTGTGTGGTGGCACTCCCCTGGTGCCTTGGGAAAGTCCCAACACGGGGACAAACCCCTCTCCTGCTGCGACCCCAGCACATCAGCAAGGTCTGCGTGTCCAGCCCTCACTCTGCCTCTGTCCACCTCCTGGAGATCCCATCGAGGAGATGTTCAAGGCCAGCTGGAGAGCAGAAACCCAGACTGCGGCCTTCTGCAGGGACAAGGGAGCCAAATCCACCCCCAGCTCCTTCTGGAAACATTCACTGGACTGTTTTAAATGGTGGCAGCAAACATTAAAGCTATGGGGCCCAAAAGGTCCCTCCCTGGCTCCATGGACACCTTCTGAGTGCTCCACACACATGGGACACCTCCTCCACACACCCTGGACAGTTCTGACTGCCCCCCACACTCACCCTGGACATTTCTGACTGCCCCCCACACACCCTGGACATTTCTGACTGCCCCCCACACACAATGCAAACCTCCCAGGGTCAGCAGAGAGGAGCTTCAGCTCCTCTCAGCACAAAGCTGGGAAGGCTCCGGGCTCTCACCTCTCCGTAGGTGTGGGCAGGGATGGTGGGGCAGGGCTTGGAGCAGGGCAGGCTCTGAGGACTCCTCTGGCCTTTTCCAATGGCCCTGCCAACTTCCCATCACATTTACCCAGCTCCAGGGACGTGAGTGTCACAACTGAGCACACTGAGGCCTCAAAACCTCATGGCATCACTCGTCCTGCAAGGAATTGCTTTTCAACTCACTACCTCTGCTAATTAAAACAATTCATTAGCACGTGTGCCACACGTGTGTCATTCCTGGCCAGTGTTACTGGGACTGTTTCCATGGTTACACGAGGCTTCCCAGTCCTGCAAGCACCAAACTCGTTCTTTTCTTCTTCAAGACACAATGTGCTGTTCCTTGAGCCAAGGAACCACCGCTCTGGGGCTCAGAGGTGGAAGTCAGTAATTCTAATTCTCTTCACTAAGAGGAAGCAACTCACTGAGTGCAGAATGATTTCAAAATTACTGCTATTCCACATTATCAGGCTGTTTGATTATTTCACAATTGAAAAATATTCTCAAACCATATTTTGCATCCACCTGGGTGCAGTGTTGGACTCGATGATCTCAGAGGCCTTTCCAACCTCAGTGATTCTGAGATTATCTGATCCCTCCATTGCTGTTAACCTGTTTTACAGATCCCAAATCCAGGCCTGTAACAACACTGGCTTTTGACCTGAAGTCAACCCAAACCAAGTGAGGAGGGACTGACTGCTGGATTTAGGTGAGAAATCTGCTACAGAGATAGATGTGAAGAACATATTTAGCTTGAGGAGTGTCTGAAAGTAGCTGAGAGCCTAGTTCTGAGTTGCTGCCTTTATAGAAATACAGATCAGAGGGATCACACATTTCTGATTGAACTCCTGTTCTAAATCAGTGATGGATTAAAGCCCTGTGGCTGAAGCCCACTTATTTCCAGAGTCAGACAGGATCTGGAGCTCAGCATGGTGCAGGAATAGAATTGGGATTCAGTATTCCTGTCCCTGGAAGTGTCCAATGCCAGCCTGGAGAGGGCTTGGAGCAACCTGGGCTAGTGGAAGGTGTTCCTGCCACGGCAGGGGGGGGACTGGATGGGCTCTAGGGTCCCTTCCAACCCAGCCCATGCTGGGATTCTGTGATCTGTGATTTCCAGAGGGGAACTCCTGAGCTGGCCCGGGCAGGGCGTGCTCAGGACAGGTTTGAGCCTCGGTTCCCTGTCCCTGGCCAGGCCCGGGCTGCAGGGAAGGAGCTCCTGGCAGCCGAGAGCCCTGAGCTCTGCTCCCCACTCAGACCTGGAGTCACTCCCTGCCTGCTCTGAGCCAGAGGCGACAGCCCCCAGTCGTGCCTGGGGCTGGAAAAACATCCCCGAGCCGTGCAGCGCTGGCACTTCCTGAGCCACGTCTGCCTCGCCCCTGCGAGCCTCACAAAGACACATTATGAAGAAAAGGAGGAAGCAATGAGAATATTTTTTTCCTTGTTGTTGCTTTTTTTAATATCGGCAGCAGAAATCCCAATGCACAGCGCACAGAGACTGAAGAATGTGTCCTGAGAATCCCTCCAGAGCCAGCTTGGAAAAGCAGATGCTCTGCGGCCAGCAGAGATGTTCCTGAGCCACGCAGGCACAGCGCAGGCACAGCCCCTCCGCTGCACATCCTCTGCACAGCTCCAGAGCCACCCGAGCAGCGCCGGCACGGGGCACAAACCAAACCAGCAGCGGGCTTGGAGGGGGCTCTTGGTGAAAAACACACAAATGCAGCAGCAAAACCACCCCCAACCTCACATCCATGGAGAAAGAGGCCGCGCACACAGGAGGGCAAAGGGAAGACACACACGCACAGCCGTGGTAGTTTTACAGCTTTCGAGTCATTATCAGGAAACAAATTAAGTCTTGTTTGAGGAAACAGCCAAAGCACTTCCAAGGCTTTGGGAGGGAGGGCCTGGCACCCCAGCAAACGTGTGACCCCCCAGTGCAATAACACTCCTTGCACTGCACCCCAGGCAGAAAAATAATGGCTCTTTTGCTGGGGGAAAAGGAAGGATAATGGTTACTTAGAAAGTGCTCCAGACAAGCTGTCAGGTTGAATTCAGAGAACTGGAGTCTACTCTGGGACAGCGCTGGCTCGGGGTGATCCCTTGTGAGTTGGGTTTCCTGCCTGCTACAGCTTAAAGACAACGATTCTTTGTTTCCAGTTTTTCTGGTGAAAAAACACACGCCTGCCTCCGAAGAGGGTCAGGGAGAAAGCAGACAAAACACTAACTCTGGAATTTCAAAGGAAAACAATTAAAAAAAAAAAGAAAGTATAAAAGCAAAATCCGAGCGCGCTGGCTACTGTCTCCCCTGAACTCATAAATCCCTGCTTGGCCACACAGCCAAAATGAAAAGAGACCTAAAAAAGCCTCCCCTTTTTCTACTGCCGAGCTAAAAATGGGATATTTCATCACCAGGCACACAAATATCATCGAGAAATGTTTTAGAAAATACAGACAATCAGGAGGGCACAAAGCTGCAGCTGCTTTTCCTCTGCTGCGAGTGAAGCTGGAGAGTTTAAAACCTTCGCTGTGAAAAGGGGCTGCACTGACACACTCAGAGGAGGGTTTATTGAACATGGTCAATATTTTTCACTACAACCTTTTAGATCTGAAAAATGGCCTTTTCAGGAGAAGGGCTTAATGCAGGAATTTGAGAGTGTTTTCCTGCGGGAACTCTGCTTATGCAACCGCATTCTCCGTGGCCTCTGCCCCTCTCTCCCCAGTGCCCCAAAACTGGAATCTGTCACCCCAAATTGTCACTCAGTTTGACAAGGGGAAGAGAAAAATTCTGAGGAGCTCCTACCAGTTTAAAGGGAGCAGAGGATGCAGCCCTGACGGTGAGGAAAGCAGCTGCACAGACTCGTATTTTGTGAGGTACCAGAGAGCTGGCATGAGTGAGATTTTATTGGTGCTCCAACACCAGGAAACTCTTTCTTAGGGCCCCACAATGAACGTTGGTACAAAGCCCCAGGAAAGCACGCTGCATTTCAGAGTTCACTGATTTATTTATCTTCCTAAGTTTGCCAACAGCCCCACCAAACACACGAACACACACCTTGTCCCCAAACATCCCTGCTGTTCACACAACCACTTCCATGACGTGAACACAAACATGGGATAGCCACAGACTGAACCCTTAGAATTCCCTCCTCCACCCCTATTCATGCATTCACACAGATTTCTTCCCTCTGTGAAAGGTATCACATCCCTTTTTCCTGTGCCCTGCTTCAGTTTGGGTTGGATTTCTGAGACTTTGGGCTGGTTTGTCCCTGTTCTCAACCAAATCTGGAAGGCTCAAGAAGGACCCTGTCCCTCTCTGCAGCTCCCTGCCAGGAGCCAGGTGGGGATTGGGATTTCTCCCAGGAACAACTACGGGACAAGAGGAAACACCCTCAAGCTGTGCCAGGGGAGGCTCAGGTTGGAATTTCTCCATGGAAAGGGCCGTTAAACACTGGAAGGGGCTGCCCAGGGAGGTCTGGAGTCCCCATCCCTGGAGGTGTCCAAGGAACACCTGGACGTGCTCTGGGCTGGGGACAAGGTGGGGATCGGGCACAGGGATGGTCTGGAAGGGCTTTTCCAAATTAAATGATCCTGGGATTCTGTTGCCTTGGGCCGAGCCTGGCGCGTGCAGAGGACAGACCTGTGCTGAATGCAGCTTTTGAATCAAGATCCTCCTGACCTGGAGGCAAACAGCCCGGGAACCCCTCTGTGAATTCTCACCAGTGGTGCTGAGCCTCCCTTCACCCCCTCTGCCACTGCCCTGCACAAACACCAAACCCTGGCATCAGCACATACTGGAAAGCACCACACATCCCACCCCAGGCATCCCCACAGCTTTCACGGACACGGGAAACCTCCCACATCCACACATCAGGATTCTGCCTCCAGCTCTGCCCTGCGTTCAGCTCCTGCACAGCATTTTGCTCCTGTATTAAACACACGAATTACACAGACCCCAAAACACTAAAAACTGAGCACAGCTTTAAAACTGCTGGAGCGAGGCCAGAGAGCTCAGAGCCCTCTGGGGACGTGGCCCTTTGGCCTCCCAATGTTGTTGGATGTGAATATCCTTTCCATTTCCCCATGGAAGCCTGCTCAATGGCACGGCTCTGCAGGACAGCACTTTGGGGTCTCCCTGGGCTGGGCAGATCTGTGGGCTCAGATTCCTGTCCCCGTCTCCAGTACCTACAGCAGGTCACTCATTGTTCCAAACAGTCCCAGAAAACGACACAGACCATCTCTGCAGTGGAAGGAGGACACAGCTCTTTCCACCCAGCCATCAGTGCAGCCTCCTTTCATTTCCCAGAAAATTGCTCTCCAGCCAAAACCCACTGGTGATTTTCATTAGAGCAATCCACTCCCCAGAGGCAGCTGAAGACAATTTGTCCCAGTGACGCTCGGTCCCATCCTTTGGAGTGTTTATGAGCTGGGAAGGGGAGGAGCTCAGGCAGGGACAGGACGGGGCTCTACCTGTCTGATGTGGGAGCACTCGACTGCCCTGTGCCCCGGCTCTGGGACTTACAGGGTCTGCTGCCAGGGCTCCCGAGGGTTCTGCTGCAAAGATCTGCACTTTAGCCCCCCTAAAGCAGAGCTGCAGCTCCCTCTGTTCGCAGAGCTGGCACTGTGGGGAGGGAGAGGGCCGAAAACAGAAGGGAAAAAGGGAGTCAAGTCTGCAGCTGCCGCCAGGGCACCAACCCCAGCCCTGGGGCGGTGGTGGGACACGGGCCAGGCTCCCCGTGCTCCTGGGGACGTGGTCCTGCGGGAGGGAGCAGAGCCATGTGCTGCATCTGGAACATCTGCAGCTGTCTGTGCTGCAGCTGCACTTTTCTTTTTGCCGTGTAGGTTCTTTTTTAGCAGCCGCGGATGGAACACGTTGTGTAAAGCGCAGTGTAAATGTGTGCAAAGAGCTCCTGTCTCTCCCTGGAACGTGCACAAACAGGTTATTTGCATTTACTATGTAGAAAAATTACAGGAGGAGTGAAGAAAATGGTATTTTTTCCCCATCTTTGGCATGTTTGGTACTATTTCATCACCTGCTTTGGGATCCTCAAGGGAAGGTGGTTAGAAAAACTCGTCTGTTTTTATTCACAGGCGTAGAGAGGAGAAATATTTACAGGACTGGTAGATTCCAGATGCATTAACTTCAAGAAAAATGTTTAATCTTTTGAGAACTTAAAAAGTTGTAAAAAATCATAATTTTTAACCTGAAATTCCTTTCCCAAATAATACCATCTTTTGGAGTGAGAATATAATCTGGAAGCGAGCCCATTGAAAAGGAAACAAGGCAAATCTTGTTTTAACAAACCAGACTGAGGCTGAGGAATTCCAAGTCCAGTTTTATGAGCATCACGAGTTTCTGCTGCGCTATTGGATGAGCCACTTCTTTCTGCTCCCCCAGTTCCTTATCTGCCAGCCCGTCATGTTCCCCTGTCTCTTCTCCTGACATCTCATCTCAGCAACAGCCTCAATCAGCTGAGTGGAGCAGTTTATCCTACACCAATACCCAGTGTGGAAGGAATGATGGAATTTATGCCTTATAGGAAGAAATGGGGGAGGAATAGACGGGATTTCAACATTTCTACGTAGTTCTTAATTTTTATTTGCCTGTCCCCTGGGCGTACTTGGTCCTTTATTGACACGTGATGAAAGTTCCATGTGAAGCTGAGGGCTGCACGCTGACAGCAGTGAACCCAGAGCTCTGTCAGCTGCACTGCAGAGACACTCTCGAGGCCACTAAAAATGCAGGGGGAGGGACACTTTCCCCCCAAATTTCTTTCAGCCTGAGTTACTCAAGGCCCGAGTCACAAAGTGTTTAAAAATTCAGAGGAGTGCAGTTCTACGCGGAGATTTTCTCTCTACTAATAAAAAAAAATTCACACTTTTCTTGGCTTTATTTTTAGCAACTGCCTGGCCTGAGACAGAATGAGCAGAGGTTTGGATGTGAGGGGAAATTGTGGAGGAGCACATGTCCCTGCCTTATTCACACAGGAGCAAGCCCAGCTCGGATGAACTTTAAATAGATGATTGTTAATGTCAAAGCAGCAGTCGCAGCGCAGCCTGAGTGGCTGTGTCCCTGTAATGTCCCTGTTTTATCAGCTGCTGCTGCCTCAGAGGAGAGAACAGTGTGCCAGGGAGCTCAAGTGGGCATTTACACGCTGGACAAAAGGAGCGGCTGGAAAAAGCAGCCCTCGTCTCGTGTCCAGGTCCAAGGCAGATGTTGGGGATGAAATGCAAGGAGAAAGAGGCAGCAAGGAAAGGAGGCAGCCAGACCCTCCCTGCAGGAGCTGTTAAATGTGGGGTCTGTTTGCTGCAGCCTCTTGGTGGAACGGGAGGTTTTGTCTCTCCAGCTGCGTCAATAAAAGACCTTCTGCCTTTCCCCACCGTTCTTTTTCATGCAAACTCGTGGCTCGTCCATGCAGCCACGTTCTCCTGAGGAGCAGAGAGGTGTTTGTATCTCACAGTTCTTTGTGGCAGTGACAACTGGCACAGGGACAGGCCGGGGTGGGCAGGAGATTTCACCCCTTCCCAGAACCTTCTCAGAGGAGCTGAACAGAGCACAGGGAACAAACCCGATGTTCCTGCAGCAGCACAGAGGGCAAGGAAAACCCCATTTAGGGCTCCTGTCCCTACACACGGAGTCACAGACTCTACACAGGAGTTACAGAGCACAGGAACAGAGTTTTGCTCTTTATCACCCTACTTGGCCTTTATCTATTCAACTTCTCTGTGTAGGTGCAGGATGTCCTTCATCCTGTCCCTGCCCTTGGCCACGGACTGGAACAAGAGGATCCTTAAGGTCCCTTCCACCCCAAACCATTCTGGGATTCTGTGATCACACCCATCACACCAACACTCACTTCATCCTGACTGAGAGTCCAGTTGGTCAATAAAAATCAGAACAAGGAGCAGGACTGGAGCTGCAGAAAACCTGGAACACCTGACTGAAGGACACACAAACAGCTCCAAAGCCTGAAGGAGCCTCAAGAAGGTTATTAACTTTTAAACTTCAAGGTTTCTAAGCTATAGCTACTAGATAAACACAAAATGGATTATTTGAAACAAAAAAGAAAATCAAACTGTTCCAGAATGAAAGTGTCAAAACGATACATTTGGTCTCCCTTGCTGGTCGAAACGAGCTGCAGATCCACGGGTGGGTTTGAAATACCTGAGTGGCCTTTCCAGCAGTGAAATTTACTGTGAGAGGAATTTATCCTCTCAGTTGTGAACTCAGAGAGAAGCAGTATCTGTGTGAGATTCCAAACTGGTCACACCAGGAACGGCAAATGTGCCACCCATCACCATCTCAGCAAAACACCAGGGTGAAGTGACACCGTTTATGCCACGGTGCTGGCAGGACAAGCAGAGGGGGCATTTCCAGCCCGGATGGGGCTGCACAGTGTGAATTATTCCCTTATAACCGTGCTGTGAATGCAGAATGGAGCAGAGCAATTTCATGCCAAGGATATTATGAAAAAGGTCTGGTTTTAACACAATCAAACCCAGGACATTCACATGCAAAACACTGACCTTCTTTGGTGGCAAGACGTGAGGAGTCTGTGTGGGATGGAGTGTTGTAGACCAGCAGTGAGCTACCTGCAGGGCAAAGAGAAGGAGTTAGTGCAGTCTGGGCACACTCTGCCACGAGGAACAATGAGGGCAGGTAGGAAATGTTGTTAATGGCATGAAAAAAATCTCATTTTGCTGCTAATTAGACACACAATTTCTGTGAAATTCACCTCAAACCTTGGTCACACGTGTTGCTGTTTCTTCACTGGCAAAAAATAAAGATATTTGCCTCCTTCACTGAGTGCCTTGATGTCCCCCATTGAAAACTGATCTAAAAGGCTGAGGTTGTACATGTCCCTTTCTCCAGGGACAGAATCTGTCCCAGAAATGCCTGAGGCACAGATTGTGTGGCAGGATAAGGAAGAAGCTTCTCTCTCCCCCCTGGCTGTGATAGAGAAACTTCCTGTTTGAGGAACAGGCAGGAGAAAAGTCATGAATTGCACTGTCAGGACCTGGCCATTTTTAGAGCGTCACATGCTTGGTTTGGGGCCAGCAGCTGCACAGATCTCCCTGGGATTCCAGCTTCTCCAGCTCTGGGGGATTTGGGAGCAGCTCCCTTGGATCAGACAGGCCTCTCCATCCAGCCCCACACGACACACGGAAGCAGCACAGAAAGAACCCCTTGGGAGGGTCTGTTCTGCACAGTCTGGGGTGGAAATGGTCCTTTCTAAGCATTTCACTCTGGTTCTCCTGGAAACTCTCCTGGAAGCGGAGGAGGAGACCCTGGGAGTTGAGGGAAGCCGGCATGAAACAGAAATTTCATGGCTGTCTGTTATGAGTGCTCACAGAATCTCCTGGGCTCACCTTCCCTGCAGCTCCTTGGAGAAGCTGGCGCTGTGTCAGCGACAGCCCTGCCAAGGCTGAGGGTCCTGTGGTGTGGCTGGAGCAGCACCAACCCTGCCACAGACCCGTCCTGCTCTCCAGATCCCCTCAGATCAGCGGGATCCTGCCCCTGAGCATCCCCAGACCCCTCAGCAGGGCAGGAGCGGCTCGTTGCAGGTACCACAGCGCCAGCTGAGCAGCATCTTGTGGCTGAGCCCTGCAGTCCCGCGTTCCTCGGGTCCACATGATCCCAAACGACCTCAGCTGCCCCTCAGTACTCAGAGAGTGTCTCTCTTTCCTGCGGGAGCTGAGGTTTGGGCCGTTCCCTGCCAGATTTGAGAGCCATTGCAGGTGCTGGGTCCTGCTGGCCCTCTGCCCTCTGCTCCAGCCGATTTCTTTCCTTCCCCAAAGGCAAACAAAGGCAGAGGCTGCACGAGGCAGCAAGGACACGGAGCCCGGAGGTGTTGGGAAACAAAGCTGCTCCCAGGGAGGGGAGGATGGATGGTGCCAGATGCTGCAAGTCAGGGGACGTTTCCAAAGACCAGGATGGATGGTGAACGAGGAGGTAAAGAGTTCAGAGGGATCCCAAGGGCACCCTGGCTCTGAAAGCTGCCAATAGCCAAAGGGATTGGCTGAAATATTTAGAGAGATTGGCTGCTGGAGGAATTGAAACAACTCTGTCCACGTAACTCATGTTTTCATCAGATGGTTTCTGGCTTTGGCATTTCTTTCTTGAATATCTGTGGGGAAACTCCTGTGCACCACTCTCTCCTTTTCAGGTTATTTAAAGCAATCCTGAGTGCAACGCCCAGCCCAGCTTCCCCTGCCAGACAGGGAAGTGCTGGGGAATTCAGAAACGTGGTTTTCTATGACTAAATGGGCTGCAAATGAGTGGCTGGGGCGGTGGGGGTGGGGTGATGAATAGCACTGAACGAGCAGGATCAACCTATAGCTACTTTAGGGTAAAAATGCAGCCCAAGCCGCTGGAAAGGGCCGGCGCCTCCCCTGGTTTAATTGCTCAGAGTTCTCACCTTTGCCCGGCAGTCTGAGGTTTCTGGTGGGAACACCACAGAGAGGGAAATGTGTTTCCTATTAAGGGTTTCAATGGAGTACGGAAAGGGAGAAAGGCAGAGAGAGACCCAGATTAGGACAGAGGGAAGCAGACAGACAGACAGACAGAAGCCAGGCTGCTCCTGCCTCTCTCCTTCGGGGGCAGAGCTTGGGCTGTGATGAATTTTCATTTCTGTTCCTGTTCCCCCTCCCTGGGTCAGCGCCACTGTGGAGGGATCAGCTCTCTCGATATGGGTAATGCAGGGCAGGGCTGTTCTCCCAGAATTAATGTTCAAACACGTTATCTTATGGTACCCCCCACCCTTCCCTTTCTTTTATTTCCCTCTCATTCATAAGAAAAAGATGGAGAAGGACTGAAAACCAGACCGTTTTTTCTGCATAAACCCTTCCCTCTCACAAGGTAGCTCATCCCTCAGAGGTGCAGGAACATCCTGGTTCCCCAATCTCGGGGTCTATTTAATTTGAAAGCCTTTTTTACCCTCACCTTCCCTGCTTGGCTCCTGGTGGAATCCAGGTCCTGCTGCATTTGGCAGGACGGTTTTGTTTGGCTCTAAGGCATTTTAAAAACCACTGAGCAGTTTTCTGCTTCTCACCACAGCCTCCTTCTTTCCCCTTCGGGCTCCTCTCATTTGAGCACACCCCACACCCGACCCCCACCTCCAGAGAGGATGGAGGTGGCAGCTCCAGCTTCTTTTGATCTTCACCCCCAGCACAGCATGGATACATCCCAAACTCCCTTCCCTTCCCTGGAGAGGATTCACCAGGCAGAAGGTGCTTGAGAAAGATCAGTCTGGAGCCCCAGGGTGTGTGGGGATGGACAAAAAGAAGGAGAATCAAGGCATGGCTTCACAGTTTTGGAGAGGGAACTAAAAGAAACATGTGAAGAAGGATGGTTGTTTGGGGGGTGGACAGGGAGTTCCCTGAAAAAGCTGCTGGGGTGTTTTGGGAGGCTCCAAAGGACAGAGAGTGCTGCAGAACTGGGCTCTGAAACCTCCTGAGGATCAGAGACACCGAAATTCCTGCCTGCTGCCACGGCTTGTGGAAACAGGGGACGACTGTTCTGAAACATTCTGATCCAGGCCTAAGCCTTGCCCGAAGACTAAAGGTGCTGTGGGATGAGTTTGGGTTATTCTTGACTGTACCACACAGCTCACCTGAACCTTCCATTGCTGAAACTGAGACTGAGCTTTTGTTGAGGTCATGCAGATGTTGCTGGTTTATTTTTTCAGTCTGGACTCAGATGTGCCACAGTAAAGTATTTCATAGGCAGCTTTGAGAAAGTTTTCACCCTGATCAGGAGTGTAAAATGCTGAAAACCTTCTGGGAAAGCTCATTTTCAGGGGGTCTCCTTGTCTGGTGAGCAGATAGGCTCTGAAAGTTCAGATCAGCTTTGTTTCTTGGAAAACAAACCCCAAAGTTGAGATTTGTGAATCATCACATATCTAGCTTAACACCCCGAGAGCACAAACCCCTTTAGAGAGAGAGCCTGGGCAGGGGCAATCCAGCCTGGAGGGACCCTCCCGTGCTGGTTGCCATCACCTATTCCCTCCCCGAAGCAGGAGCAGAGCTGAATGTCTGTGGGACAAACCCCCTGCCAAAAGGGGGAAACTCCTGAGAATAAAAGCCCACGGCACCGAGCTCAGGGCTCGGCACTGAACATCCTCTGGAAGCCGGTCTGGAAAAGCCATCAGCTCCTCTGGAAGGCGTTCCGCCGTGAGGGAGGCACCCAGCACTGCCCAGAGCAGCCCGTGCTGGGGCTGGGAACAGCTGCAGGGAGGAGGAGTGCTGTGCCAGCTCCAGCAGACAGGAGCTGCCCCGACAGCGCGGCACTCGCAGCACGTCTGGGGCTCAGCACAGACTCATCATCGCAAAGCTGGGCATGGGCTGAAAAAGGAGTGAGTAATCTGCCCGAATCCAGCAAAGTTCCTCGGGTTTTGCACTGGCTTAAGAGCACAGGATTCACTGCAGGCACTGCCCTGGCAGGACTGAATATTTTGATGATGATTATTAAATGTTCACCACTTCAATATTGCAGCTGCACGTGGGCGGTGCGAGGCACAAGCCCTGCTCCACAGATCCACCATCCCGAGGATGGGCCCAGCGAGACGCCAGGATGGCTGGGCCCACCTCACAGAGAGCAAAACCCAGGCAGAGGTTTATTCCTCCCGATTTCAGGTATTTAAAGGCAAGGTGTGGCCCAGGGACTGCTGTCCTGAGTGTCACCACGCCCTGGTGCTGCCTTGCTGGAAAGGGAGTGTGACCAGAATTCAGTGTCTAAGGGTAGCTGGGATCAAGCAGGGTTTTCTCCTGAGCAAATGGGCAGCAGCAGGTGGTGAAGGTGGCCACTGACCCCAGGTTTTCAGGCTGATGCCATGAGATCAGCAATGCAAGTCCCCTGACACTGGCTTTGAACAGCCCAGATAACGGGACACAAACACTGGGGATGATCCTGGAGATGCCACCCAGAACTAAAACAACAGAGAATTCCACCCCTCTGCCAAGTTTTCCAAATTCAGCCTGGTCCTGTGCTCTGAACCCACACAGCTCCATCTCTGTCAGTTCTCAGGCCTTATCAATAAGACGATTCAAGTGTCTCACTTGCGTGTTTATCTGGTGGGAATTGAGGAGCGTTTCCGGTTACAAAGCGCCTGATTTCCCCAGCCCCAGTCAGCAGCTTTGGCCTGGGCACTGCTGGCTGCACAGAACTGCCTTCCCACTTCCCAGGAAAGTGTGCAACTCCACAGGCAAACCTCCGACAGCTTCCTGTGGAGCAGCAGCTCTTTGCTGATGACACAGGATGAAATTTGCCAGTGATTTTGGATGGGAAATTATTTTACTGTCCAGTCACAAGAAACTGTTCAAATCCAACAATTTGGTTTTTTTGTTGTGAATCATTTCCTTGGCTCGACTTCTCAAGAAAAATAAAGGCGGGGCTTCCAGAGGCACCCATCTGTGATCTAACTCCTGTGCCACTGGAGTCTGTGAAACTCCCACTGATTTTAGGCAGGGAGAGATCAAATTTGAAGAAACACCCTAAATAAATTCTGTATCTCTGCTTCACTGGCCAGAGGAGACATCTTCAGCTGCCTTTTCACCACAATTGGACTTTCTAGTGGAGAAAATACACTTTCTGCTTTCTTTCCCTGCGCTCCCACCTTGATTTATGGCACCTTCTCCTGATTTTTGAGTGCTTAAATGATGATACTCCTATAAAAGCTGTTCTACTTGGAAAAACAGCAGAGCATGTGGGGCCCCGCTCCAGTTCTCTGGCTCATCACAGCACCATTACCCTTAGCACACCTTCGTGGGGCAAGGAAATGCTTTTAGCTCCATTTATAGATGAGGAGGAGACATTTGGAAGCTGTGGATGTGATCATGATTGGGAGAAGTCTTGGGAGAGCTGGAATCTAGGACTCCAGTGTAAGAGGCATGTGCCATCCCTAAGGTGATCATTCCTGTGTGGGTGCTGGGATAACGCTTTTCCAGCCTGCTCCTGGGTTTGGGGCTTAATAGAGCAAAAAAGAGGAGTTGGATCCATCCCATACTCAAGTGTGGGGCAGAAAGGAGCAATAAGGAGCTTCCACAACCTTTTGCTCAGAGTCTTGGGTCATTTGCACAACATCTGCTCCAGCACATTTACATCTGCAGAATGGCTCTTGGGTTTTTAACTCTCTCCAGCAAACCTGGGCCTGCAGGAACACAGGAAATCTCCAGCCCTGGCCAGCTGTGGGTCCTGTTCATGGGAAGGGCACAGCCCTCCAACTGCAAAGCTCTGGAATCATTTGCCTGAGCCACATCAGTTAATGTCAGGTTTAATCTCCATGGCAAATATGTGTATTTTTATCACATACCCACAGATGTTGTTATCTGTAGGGCTTATCTCATCTCCTTCAGAGCCTGCTCAGTGCTTCACCTCCCTGATAGCACCACTAGCTCCATCTGTGCTCATCTGAACTTTCCAACCCAATTTCATTCCCCATTTCCCTGTTTGCTCTCTGCTTGCCTTTCTCTCCCTGTTGCTGCAGGAACACCTGGGGCAGGTTATCCCAGGAGCCTGTCAGGATGGGATGGGATGGGATGGGATGGGATGGGATGGGATGGGGTGAGCCAGGGCAATACTCACTTTCCCTGAGGTAGCTGAGGTGCGAGAGCAGAACTTCTGTGTTGTAGAGGGAGGTGGTGCGCAGGAAGTCGTCCTTGTTCATCTTGCAGAGCTCTTTGCCGTCCATGTTCTGGAAGATGGTGGTGTCGATCTCCATCAGGCCGTACTCCTTGATCGCCCACTCCAGCCACTGGCGCACGTGCTCCTGGGTCCAGAGCGTGGGGTCTGCCAGGGGAGAGCAGAGATGGGCACACACCTCCAGACTCCCTGCAGCCCTGTCAGAGCCTTACCCGCTGTGTCCACAAGCAGCTATATTGAATTTTCAATGTATTACTGAATTTACAGGATATTTTGAGGATCATCATTAAATGTTCATCACTTCAATATTGCAGCTGCTTGTGGGAGGTGCGAGGCACAAGCCCTGCTCCACAGATCCACCATCCCGAGGATGGGCCCAGCGAGAAGCCAGGATGGCTGGTCGATAATATACCGAAAATTCATTAATATATTGAATATTGAAGTGATCCCGCTTTGCCAGGATGAACAAGCACCGTGCTGGAGCAGGGCTCAAGGTGGATCACCTGGCGTGGTCAGTGGTCCTGGCTGTCCCCCCCTGCCCAAACCTCACTCCTCTTGGTGACATTTGACTCTTCTCTGTCTGGAAAGAAGCTTCCCAAAGGAAGCTGGTCCCTTGGAGAGGGTGATCCCGCCCCAGCCATGGCTCTGCAAGGCTGTGCAGTGACAGCAGGGCTGGGTGAGTCCTGCCATGGGCCTCAGGGAGCCCCACAGCTGGCACGTGGAACCCCGAGTGTGGAGGTGTTTCTGGTCAGCACAGGGGCTCAGAAAATAGAAAATAAAATATTAAATAACATAAAATAAAATAAAATAAAATTACATAACATAAAATAAAACAAAATAAAATAAATTAAAATTAAATTAAATTAAATTTAAAAAATAAAATAAAATAGAATCAAAATAGAATAAAATAAAATAAAGTAAAATAAAGTAAAGTAAATAAAATAAAATAAAATAAAATAAAATAAAATAAAGTGGTGTTGCTAAAACAGAGCAGCTTGCCCTGGGTGTGAGTCAGAGTTATTCACTCTGGGGCAGGAACACAATTCTACCTCCACTCTCCCTGTAAACCCACAGACCTCTGCAAGGGCAGGGTGGATTTTGGGCTGTCTGGGCATCCCTGGCTGTCAGCAGAGCTCCAGCTGGGGGATCTTTATTGCTGCTGCTGACGTAAGAGACACTCTGAGCCCGGCTGGAGCTCAGGCCCCGTGGAGATGAGTGGCTGCATCAGCGGTTAAAAAAAGAAATCATCAGCCTTTGAATTGTGGGAAGGGCATTAGATCAGAGAGCCCCAGCAAGAGCTGGTGCCTCGATACCCCTCGCCAGAGTCATTTTCGGAGCGTATCTGCATTTTCAGATGTTTCCTGTGCTGCTTCTCCCCACGGGTCCCATTGCCAGACTGGAGCTGCACATCCACGTTCTGCTGCAGCTGGAGAGGACTGCAGAGGAGTTCAGACTTCGGAGATGTCTGATGTGTCAGTAACAGCTGGTGCAGCTCCGAGACAAACCTCAGACACCTCAGATCCCGGGAGGCCGAGCGCACGGAGCAGGAACACGCGCAGGGCTGCGGGGTGCTCTGGGCAGGACAGGAAATTCCTCTGCCTGGATTTTAGGGGGTGTAAAACAGTGCCTCAGCCCGGGGCTGTACGCTGTGTGCCCAGGCTGGGGGCAGCCCTGGGCACAAAAGGTCAGGAAGTGCCCATGCCTGGCATTCCCGGGCACCTGAGCTCCGGAATAACGGCACCAAACACGGAACTGGGACCAAGGAAAATGAAATTGTAACTGAGACCTTTTCCCACTGAATCTCCAGAAAACCTGGGCTGCTGAAAGCTGAATTCAGAGCATGGAATTTACAACCCCACACCTTTGCAAGTCTGCTCTGGGAACAGCAGATGGATTTCCTTCAGGTTTTGGCAATAGTTAATTGAAATTCTGCTTTCTAAGCACTGGAAAAAGGCTGCAAATCTTACAATGCAAGTATTCAAGGGAGGATTCTATTTTTTTTTTTTTTTTAATTGAAAGACTTATTTGTCTTGAGGTTTGAAAACAGCCCAACATCTAGAGGGCAGAGTCAATTTGTGGCCTCCCTTTAAGCACTGTGAAAGACATTGAATGGTGTCTGAAAATCTGCCTCCTTGAAACATGGCTTAGAGCTCGTTATTACTACTATTGTAAGCCTAATGTGACATTATTCCTGCTTATCTTCGCCCTAATGCGCTATAAATCTCCATTCTGGATTAAATTAAAATATCCAAATGCCTTTCTTGGATGACTTGGGCCTCGTCTTCTGCAGCCAGAGATCTGGGATGATGTTCATTATTGTCTTCCAAAGTCTGGTAAATCTCTGCTCTTTCACAAGTATCTCAAGGGTTTGATTTGTGGATGGTCATAAGGGGGGAAAAGTCCTTTTCTTCACTTTCCTTCAAAGAGGAGATTCCAAACCTTCCCTTCCACTGGGGCACTGAAGGTAATTTCCCCTATTTCAACAACGCTAAACTTTAGCTCACCCTTGGTCTTTTAAACACTGAGGAGCAGGATGATGTCCCTCCTGGAACGTCTTTAATGATCCGGGGGCTGGTTGGTGCCAGCTCCACCTTTCCAGGCAGGGTGACACTGGCCACAGTTTGCTGCTGTCCCCAAGCAGCTCAGCCAGCCTCTCAAACCTCAGCTTGGATGGGACTTTGAGATTTGCCATCAATCTTTTATTGGCTTCTCCTCCCTACATTCAGTTCAGGCTTTTCCCTTCCACCCTAAATGGCAAACAAACGCTTGGGAATTGTCATCTGTTCGTGGTCGAGCCACAGTCGGAGAAAGGAGCTGAATTCCACGAGTGCATTTCCTTCTGCCAGCGCTGTGTCTGCCCGGGCGAGTTCTGGGACGTGCACTGGGCCAGCGCTTGGCTCCTGTGCTGGAAAGTTCCTGGCCCTGAGTGTTTGTGTGGATGTTGTTTATAAACTGCACAGGGAAACAGCTCCTCGCTCCCGCTTCAGGCTTCACCCGTTCCCTCTCACCCTGAGTGTCCAAACGCACCCAGAGCATCCTGCCGCTTCCAGGCAGCAGATGTGGATACCAAACACAAACAGAGCTGGACAGGAATGTTTCTGTGTGACAGTTGTTGGAAGGATAACGCAGTTCCTGCAAAATGTAGTTTTTCTGGGTTTCTACTTCTAACAAAAAAAAATGGGAACAAAATAGCTCATTTTGAATCAATCAGCGTGACTTGAAAGTGCAGCTGGATCCTGAGAGCACCAGGGGAGTTATGACTTGGGCCCGCTTCGTTCCTCTTTGATCAGCCCCTGCGTGTCCCAGGAAGCAGATTCTCCTCTAACACATGACAGGAGATGGATTTGGTTCAGCACACCAAAACAACACTCCATTCCAGGAAAAAAAAAATAAAAAGAAAAGAAATTAAAAAAGAAAATAAAACAAAAAGAATAGAAAAGAAAATAAAGAGCACCAATTCCCTGCTGCCTACCCTGATTCAGTTCATGCACTGGGATATGGGAATTCCCACGAGATAGAAACTCTGATATTTTCCTTATTTTTTCCCGTGGTTTGTAAGAGAGAAAATTCCTCTGGGAGCGGGTAAACAAACGAAACCAAGAACTCTTCCAGGCAGAGCAAGGAGAGCTGCCCCAGGGCGGGGTGTACCTGCGGGGACGATGACTCTCCTCTCGTTGGTGGTCATGTTGGGGGGCGGCCCGTTCTTCTCATCCATGTAGGTGCTGTAGCTCATGGGGTTGGACTCGGTCCCCGCTCCCACCAGCTTCCCGCACTTGCTGACGCTGCAGTCCACGGGGGACTCCCTGGGAGGCAGAGGAAAAGCGGGGTCACCATCACTGCCCCCTCCGTCCCTGCGGCGCGGGAGGGGACTGGGCCCACGGACACGGGCACGGGCCCGGGGCGGGACAGGGGGAGCTCCTCGGGGCGGGAGAGGCCCTTCCTGACCTGTCCCCGGGTGTCCTAAGGGGCTCTGCGGGGCACAAGGCACACAGGGGATCTCTGATTCCAAGGGAGTGACTTCCAGGCGAGGCAATGCGTGCAGTGGCTCTGAGATACCAGCATTCCCAAAGCGGCGTCTGTCACACCAGGCTGTGGGTTGCACCCCACGCCCCCGTCCCTGGCTGCCCGGTGTATTCCAGCACTCCTGCAGGCACAGCTGGCTGCTCCTGGGAGCCCCCGTGGGGCTGTGTCACCCTCAGTGGTGCTGGAACACCCCTGGTGCCTGTCAGTCACACACAGGTGCCCTGAGGCGTTTCTGCAGAGCTCACAGGGACACGGCAGCAGCCCTTTCATGGCATCGACAAAGAACCCAAAATACCCACCCAGAGTGACAGGGCTGTCCCTGAGAACATCCAGTGTCAGCACGGGTGGGAATGGGACAGAGCTTGTCTGTCCCTGGAGCCTGCCAGAGCTCCAGGAGCGCTCGGATAACACTCAGGGACAGGGTGGGATTGCTGGGGTGTCCTGTGCAGGGACAGGAGCTGGACCCGGTGATCCTTGTGGGTCCCTTCCAACACGGCCTGTTCCATTATCCTATTGCTCAATTTTTGATTTTTCAATTTTTCAATTATTCAATTATTCAGTTATTCAATTATTTAGTTATTCAATTATTCTGTTATTCTCTGGTTAACAGTGCCACAGTTCACTACCTGCTGAGGAAATCTGGGTGCCCCAGGCAGGAGTCAGGAACTCCCAGACCCCAGCACCTGGGAGTGGGAAGGGCTGTGTCCCCGGAGTAACTCCTGAGGTGCAGGAGTGACGAGGAGGGGACACCCAGCAGCGCAGGTGGCACTGTGCTGAGGCCTGGCCTAGTGCAGACCCCTGGGAAGGCTCTGGGAGAATTGAGAGCCTCCAAGGCCCAGAGAGGGAGCAGGGGTTCTGCTTTTCTCCAGCGGCAGGAGCAGCTCCTGCCTTTAGCCCTTTCCAGCCCCAGCCCCGAGCCTGCCAGGCACATCTCAGCTCGAGGGACTTCCAGGGAAGGGCCCATCATTGCCTCGCCTTTCCAGGGGGGAATGAGTGCACAACCCCTGCACAGAGCAAGCCCAGGCTTCAATCCCAGAGCCATTTCCAGGGCAGTTTAGGCCAGGCTTTAATCCCAGAGCCATCCTCCTCCTCTGCCAGAAGCCAAGAGCTTCGGGAGGGAACCGTTCCCTGTGAGAATGGTGACAGTGCTCAAATCCCACCCTCTGAGCTCAGCTGGCAGGGGTTCCAAGCAGGACACCGAACAAATTTGTCTCTTAACCTGAACTGGGGGGGAGGGAGGGAGAAGTGCCTGAAATTCAGTTATCATGGCCGGGAGATAAATGCTCCACCGAGATATTCCGAGGCAGACGGTAATTTTTTCCTCATGTCTGACGAAGGGAATGTTGCTGGAAAATGGAAATAAGATGTAGAACTTACACATGTTCGAATTTAAGGGTTTACTATTTCGCCTACTGTTTTTCCAGGCAGGGAACCAAAATCCGCCCTCAGAGACGCAACTGCTGAAGGTTTCGTGTCGCCCAGGCCGGGGAGAGGCTGAGGAGCTGCAGGGACACGCGGATTTCACAGGGAATGGAGCTGATTCCCGGTGGGAATGCTCCTATCAGGTGTGAAACAGCCCCGGGGCAGCAGCGAGGGGCTGAGCCCTGCTGGGGCACGGCCTGGATGGGGAGGGGCAGGGGGGCATCGGAGACCCGGGTGTGACACCGTGGTCCTGGTGTGACACCGTGATCCAGGTGTGACACTGTGATTGTGGTGTGACACCGTGATCCAGGTGTGACACTGTGATCTGGGTGTGACACTGTGATTGTGGTGTGAGACCATGATTGGGGTGTGACACCGTGGTCCTGGTGTGACACCGTGATCCAGGTGTGACACTGTGATCCTGGTGTGACACTGTGATCCAGGTGTGACACTGTGATTGGGGTGTGACACCGTG
>VZRO01000863.1:255257-300370 GCA_013397915.1 Daphoenositta chrysoptera
CCCCCCCAGTAGCTGTTTCAGAGGTTTGTTTTGCAAATTCTTCCATAAGCAGGGAGAGAAACAGAAGTTCTGAAAGCTTAGAGAGGTGCAGCTCCTGCAATGACACGAGAATCTAAGCACAAATCAGACACCACCAGGCCCGTGATACTGTCACAAAATATGTCAATAACTCAGAGTCTGCTGGGTCAACACGAAAATCCCCCTCAGCCTGAAGTTAACCCACTTAGAGAGAGTCAGGCCAGTGCTGTGCACTTACGAAAATCAGCACTTTTCTATCTCTGATCTCAGACCATGTCACAAACCCAAATACGCCGAAGTGGCCTAGAATTGGAGCAGGCCTAACTAAACCTGAACTCAGAGGAACCCTCAAACATCTGCATCAATCCTGCTGAAGTTCCAGCATTGGCTGCAGTTTGTGATCCACCTCACGCTCTGGTTACAGCCACTGAACAGCAAAAAGGGGGTTTACCCCACACTGCCCAGTGGTGGCTGGTGAAAGGAGCTCACACTCTGCTCGACCTTCCCAGCAGCTTTTCCTTGCTGGATTCACAACCTTCCAAAAATACCCCTCCCTGTTTCAGCTTTAGAGTAAGGCAGGGCGTGGATTGTGTCAGAAACCCCTCAAAGGGCTGGGATTATCTCCAGGCTGCAAACTTGGCCTGTGCAGGAAGGTACAAGAACAACAGATGGTTCAGTCTTCCCATCAGAGATCAGGATTTGCTGCTCCTCTGATTCACTGAAGCCAGGATGCCAGGCAAGGGTTCCCAAACGATGCATTTTCTGCAGGCTTCTGCTTCCTCCCAGCACAAAACATGTTGGGTTCCCTGCCTGAGGTGCTGGGTGAACCCCACCCTGGGCTGCTGGACTGGCTTAGGGCCCTCTAGACCTGGTCTCAGCTGGGCAGAGACAAGGACAATGCGACTACAAATTCATCAGATAAAGATTCTGAATGTTTGAATTTGGAGATTTCCAGTCTAAAAACATACACAAAATTGGGCTTTTTTTTTTAGGGAAACAGTATGTGGGAAAATAACTATAATGACAGTTATCCCACAAAATCAGTGTGAGAGGTTACTCATAAGATTTTTACTGGAACTTCAGCAGGCCTTATGCAGGGGTTGGAGGGTCCTTCTGGTTTCAAGCTTAGTCAGGCACTCTTAATTCCAGGCTGCTTTTTCTGCCTAAAGCCATTTTTCTTCTGGAGAAAGGCTCCGGTAGTAAAGAAATTGGAAAGCAGGGATCTCTCTGGCTGCCCCAAAAATCCCCAAACCCAACAACACTCCACAGGATCAATGGCTGGGGCTGCACCAAGTACAACTCTTTGTACACATAAGCAAGTACACCCTGCTCTGTGACACAGACTGTGTGACAGAGAGCTTCCTCAGATAAGGATCTTCCTTGAAAGACAAAGTGGCTGCTCAGACCTGCCTGCGTGCAACTGGTGTTAACTGGGACAGCAATAACCTCACTGGGGCACTGGCACCGAGCTCTGCCTTGTGCTGCTTGAGCAGTTTCAGTCCTGAAAACAGGAGAAGGAATCCAAATGCTCTGGCTGCTCGTGGGCCAGGCGTGGTTTGAGCTCAACCGAGTTGGTGGCAGCACAAAGGCGCAGCCCCAGGGGAGCTGAGCCACCCCAGCAGATGAGCAGAGATAGGGCTGGCGACACCTGCTCAGATCCAAGAGCCCAGCACGAGCAGCGCTGGTGACATGCAAGGGAAGGCGGGTGGCACTGGGCCAGCCCCGCTGCCACCGCCTCAGCCCTGTGCCCACATCCAGCTGAGAGAAAAAGCATCGGGGGCAGGCAGCAGGCAGCCCGTGCTGCCTGGGGACCCCCTGGATAACGTCAGGGCTGCCTGGGACCCAGGCTAGCTCTCCTGGAAGGGGCCAAGGCTCGGCTCCAGGCTGTGGGGAACGTGTACGACCTTCCCTGTGCTCACCGTGGGGCTCAGCTCCCCAGGGCAACGCTGGCCAGGCCCAGCTTTGGAGGCCCAGCCTGTTCAGGAGGGGTTTGGCTGAGGCAGAGAGCAGCAGCTCCATGAAATACCGAGCTTCTCTCCCCTGGAATCGAGAGCTGCTCAGTGTTGGGAGACTGGGAAAACACTCCGAGGTGTCCCAGGTGCCAACACAGCCTGCCCAGACAGGGCACAGCCCGCCAGGGTGCCCCCACGCCGCTGCCTCAGCCTGTGGCCTTGGGCCGGCCAGCCCGGGGCTGAGACAGGGGCTGTGTGTGCTGCTCTGGCATATGTTACCTAATAGTGCCTCTGGGAATAGGCTGGCCTCAGTTTTTCCAGGTTTTAATCACATTCCTGGCATAAATGTGGCCAGTCCCGGCCATGGCAGTTGGCAGCACGTCCAGCTCCCCGGGCAGCCCAGCCCAGCCTCTCCAGGGCAGCCCACCAGTGACTGCCACAAACCAGGCTCCCGAGGAGCTGGCACCCACTCCTGCATCCCCCAGGCAGGAATCTGTGGTGTGGCTCTTATTTACACAGCAGTTTCCAGTTGGAAGAGGGTGAATTTGCAGGTCTGCCTGTACTTGGAGGAGCCATCCTGAGCCAGGTCCCAGGTGGGAGTGGGACAAGGCGGGAGGCACAGTTTGGCTGTGGCCCTGAGGGCAGGAACAGCCAGTCTGGGACTATGGGAGGGCTGACAAGCCACCAGGGCTTCGAGCAAGTTTTCCTGATCCCTTGCTGCGAAAGATGACACACACACTTCAGCAAAGGTTTCACTTAGTTAATGCATGCAACAGGACATTCGAGAAAGGAGAAAGGCCAGGGGAACAAGGGCTGGTGAGGTGAGCAGTGCTGTCACCCCAGGTGTCCCCAAAAACTGAGGTTATTTGTGTGTGTGCAATGAGATTTCACTGCACATCGACTCTGAGCTCTCTACATTCACTTTTCTGGCCATGACCACATTTAAAAAGCGTTGCAAAGATCAAAGCTTCATCCTCCTCCACAACGGCTGACTTAGAAGAGAAGAGAGCGCCGAGTACCTGAACCATTGCTCCATGGAGAGACGACTCCACCTCCAGAGAGGTGGCTGTTTTCTTTCCTTTTCCCCCCTCCCCAGAATTTCACTGCTACTGGTCTTGTGAGAAGATCACTCCTCAAATATTTTTGTAAAGAGAATGTTGCCAACACAGACCTGAGGAGCCCAGACCTCACGATGCAAAGCACCAAAATCCGAGGTCCAGCAGCCTCACACACAGCCCAGGGTTTGCACTGAGGAGCAGCCCTGGAGCAGAGATGACTTTGGCACTGCAGAGGTACCACTCGGCACTTCTGCTGCCAGCATCTCATACGAGCACAGAGATAACATCAGGCTTGCAAGAGAATGAGTCAAATCAGAACTTCAAACAGGAGCAGGGTCTGTGCCGATCTTGGGGCAGCACATCAGGATGGATCGGGCTCTGGGTTGGAGGCAGGAGGACAGAGCGTTGTTCTCATCCCTGCCCTCGATCTTTGGTGTAACCTTTAGGGAGCATTTCCCTCTCCCTGCCTCGTTCCTCCCCTGTTGCCCTGTCCTGTGCACACCGTGGGGCACCGAGACCCGGGGTGCTGCCACGGGGACACGGACAGGAGTCCTTTGGATATGCTCTCAAATATCCACTCCTCCCTTGCACCTAATCGAACCAAGAATTCCCTCTGCAGCTTTTCCAGACCATTTTTCCTGAGGTTTGCTCCTGCTGCTCCACCTTCCTCACAGGATGTGATTGGGGCAGGGACTCGCCAGAACTCCCCCTGGGAAATTTTAATCATGAACATTTGACTGCCAACAACCACAATCCAATCTCGTGCCCTTCACAATCCAATCAAGTCCTGCTTAGGAGCTGTTCCGGGCTGCAGCTGGAGGTCCTTCATTCCCCCCGGTGAATCCAGCAGGATGAGAGCCGTCACTTCCACGGTGCATTGTTCTTCCCCCTTTTACCCACTTGCAGCACTGCCCGGTGTCCCACGTTGTGCTGTTCACAGCATTTCCCAGCTGAGCTGCGGTGCTGGGGCTGGGACAGCCCAGCTGCTGGAATCCCTGCCCCAGGAGGAGGGATGGCAGGAGATGCAGGCTGTGTCACGGAATCAGGGACTGCTTTGGGTTTGGAGGGACCTTAAAGCTCGTCCCATCCCTCCTCCTGCCCAGGGCAGGGACACCTTCCCCTATCCCAGGTTGCTCCAAGCCCCTTTCCCTGCTGCCCCAGCACTCAGGGTGAAGAAGGCAGCAAACCTTTAACACTGTGCCCAAGTGTCTGCAGAGCTGAGTATTTCTGTGGGCATAAAGGAGGGGTTTCATTTCATTATTTTAGGGCATTTTAGGGTTTCATTTCATTATTTTAGGGCATCCCACACTGCAGGTTTTTGCCCCAGTCTGCACGGGATACTTGCTCAGAGCCACAGAGCAGGACAGTGACCTGGACAAAGAGACACCCACTTGGCCCAGGCTGCCTTTGCTTCCCTTTCCTCCCCTTTCCACCTGGGCTACTCCATCCAAGGGTAGCCTGGCAGCCTTGGAATGCAGGATAACTCCTTCACAACTCAAATAAACGGGAAAACCCAATGTGGTTAGGGGGAAACAACACAGGAGTAAGAGCAGCAGAAACAGCAAAAACACTGAAAAACACCAAAACCACGATGAAATTAGACAGCTCAAAACTGGGGCAAAATGATTCGGCAAAACTCCTCATAAGGGAAAAAAAAATTTATCTTTTGGGGGTTATTTTTATGTTCATTATTCCCATGAAATTTCATACAAAGTGGGTAAAAGAAGGCTGCTAAAATCAATGCTCTGTTATTTTCATCTCAAGATCCCCAAAAACAGCCTTGAAAAGGATAAAAATTTAAATCATTCTTCTGTACTTCACTTCACAGAAAAGCACTTGTGCTCAGGCACACTTTCATAGGATCTGGACCAATGACTTTTTTTTCCCTCAGTCTAGACCTCACATTAATGGTTTCAGGGCCTACTTTGGTTTGTTTCCAGCCAACTGGGAATAACCAGGTGACAGTTTCTCCTTCCCAGCGAGTTGCTGCATTAAGGATACTGATAAGGAGGCTTAAACCAGGCCTGGAGCTGTGGGAAATCCCCCGGAGAAGCCTCTGTGGGGTCTCAGCACAGGCGCAGGAATTGAGGTGGAATTAAAAAAGAACCTGCCCGAATTATCTCTGTGGCCCCTTGACCTCTGGAAGGTAAATGTGGTGAGAGCTGAGACTGGAGAGACCATCCCATCCCCATCACACACATCCCAAAACCCTGGAGCGTGCTGCAGCTCTTCCTTCGGAACATGAGCAGCAGCAGCTGTGCCTGGAGCAGGGAACAGCCCTGTCCGTCCCCAGCTGGCTGACCCCGTCCCTGGGCTGGGGACAGGGGATTCCCTGAGCACTCCTGCCTTCCCCAGCGCTCCCCACCCTGCTGGGGCTGACGCTGGGATGAGGTGAGTGTCCACTGGGACAAACCACAGCTCCTGGCTGCCGTTCCCAGAGAACTCCCTGGCTTCTGTTCCCTGCCCAGCTCTGCCAGGCAGGACACGCGAGAGGATTCAGGATGAGGGCAGAATGTGAAACCTGTCCCAAGTGCTGGAGGCTTGGCCTTTGGCATGGCTTGGGCCAGGTTTCTTGTCTTGGCAGTTAATGTCACTGAATCACGGGGAATCTGGGATCTGATAAAAGCCAGGAAATGGCTCTGACTGGGATGGACCAGTCCTGAGGTGGAGATTTTCCCAAGAGCCTGAAGTCACACAGATCACAAAAGGATTCACCTCCACGGATGAACCAGCCTGACCCTGCTCGGGCTGAGGACTGTATGTCTCACAAGATCTTTTCCGAGCCATGTCACGTTCCCAGAAAATCAATCAGCCTTTGCCAGGTATTAACACTCCCCTCAGCCTTGTATGTCCACACCTCTCTGCCCTCAGCTTTTCCCCTCCAAAGCTGGATCCCCTTCTCCCCGAGACTGACACTGTTGGGTGGTTGCTTTCCAGGGCTGGGCACTCAAATCCGCTCAGCTCTAGCTCACCTTCCTTTTAATTTCATTTCTTTTTCCCCTCACGCTTTTAAAATAATTGCCTTGCTCGGAGCAGATGTGTTTGTAAACAGAGACACATGGGCCTGACTGCGAACATGCACCCTTCAGTAAATATTATTGTAGCATTTTTATGGTCGTCTCTGCTGAAGGAGCAGGGAGGGAAACTGCAAGATGGTTTCAGAGCCTGGCTTGCTGACAAACCCCAACTATCCCGGAGCACAAATGCAGAAATGCTGTGCTGACCTCAGCTCTGTCCTGGAGCACCCAGTGCCCGGCCCCTCGCCTTGATGTGCTGCCAGAGGCTCTTCCCAGTGGCAAATATTCCATCAGGGCTTTGCAGACTGACCCAGCACTCTGTGTCAGCAAGGCTGGGCTCACTCCGACCTGTGCCTGCCGTTGCAGTGGTGTCACCTTTTTCCTCAAAGCAGAACTTCTGGGGGGTATTTTCACTTGTGTCACAAACTGAGACTGTGACAACCCTGCTGGTTTTGTTTCCAGCATGCAGAGATAAATTGAAGCTTTTCAATAGAAATTATCTGCCTTAGAAAGGAAAGCAACAAATGGAGGAACCCAAAAGTACTGGGGGTTTGTCATGAGAGAAGGTTTGTCCCATCTGTGGGCCTGCTCTAAGGCTGCCTTGGAAAAGGACAGAAAGTAGAGTCCTAAAAGCCTGAGGGAATAGGTGCAAACCACAAAACCTTATCTTCTCTCTTTGGGTTCTTACTGCCAGAGCACTGGAAACTGCAAAAAGAGCGTTCTCCCAGGAATTTGAGAGCTGGGAGGTGGCAGCCTGGGGAGACACAAATATTTCAGGTTGTGACTCACGGCTCCAGCGGTGCCCATTCATTATTTTTATTCCACTTTGATACCATTGTCCCCGTTACATTCACAACCCCGCCACCGTATCCTGTTTTGTTCCCTGCCACCATTCCCCGCACAATCGCAGGAAGCCCATCAGGAAGCGGCCATTGGGGGCTGTTTTGTTTCCATCTGCAGGGAACAAAACAAGCTCCTCCAGCCCAAGATGACTTATTCCAGACTGAGGAAAAACAACAGCATGGAAGGATCCCGGCAGCATCTCCAGGAGCGAGCGCTGCTTCCTGGGACAAGAGCCTGGAGCACCCCAGCACCTCTTGAGGGAATGCTCAGCCATGGGAGGGCTCAGCTAAAGGAAATAGAAGGAATAATCCATCACTGACATCTGCAGTGCACAGTGAAGGTCTGGGCACTCTATCGGGGGGGAAACACGAGTCCAGCACAGTCCTGCAGCTGAGTCCTAAACCAGATGTGGCTTGGGTTTTGCAGTGTGAGGGCTTGAGTCTATTTGTGCTCTGAGCCAGGTTGGGGTTAAATCTGAGCTCAGGGTCTGGGTGTCCAGGGCATCCAGAGCACAAACTCAGGGTTTGAGCCCAGGGCTGGGTTTGGGTTAGTTATGAGCTCAGTCTGGGTGCCCGGGACACAAAAGCACAAACTCGGGGTGTGAGCCCAGAGCTGGGTTTGGGTTAAATCTGAGCTCAGGGTTTGAGCCCAGAGCTGGGTTTGGGTTAAATCTGAGCTCAGGGTCTGGGTGTCCAGGGCATCCAGAGCACAAACGCGGGGTTTGAGCCCAGAGCAGGTTTCTTGGGCTGGGTCGAGGCTGCATCACAGGGAGCCCAGAGATGAGAGGAGAGGGAGAGGTGGTCCAGGACTCACAGGAACCTGTTTGTTCCCCAAGCAGCACATGCACGCTCCTGATACAGCACTGGGAGTCTGATCTCTGCCTCTGCGCCAGGCGGGTCCTGAGGGTGAGATTTCCAAGGAGCCTGAAGTCCCACAAATCCCACTCCCATTCACAGGAACTGGGAGCCACAGTGCCTTGAATCCCTCTCAAAAACCAGGTTTAAATCTCGCAACTGGCCCAGGTTTGCATTTCCCTGGCCCTGGGCACACTCAGGTGCCCTCGGGCAGCACTCTGCTGGCTCCTGACCCCCATCCCAGCTGCTCTCCTGAGCCTGGCAGTGGGGCTGAGGGCTGCCACCCTGCTGGGATGGCACGGATCCGTGTTTTCCTTGTGCACCCAGCCCAGCCCCTGTGGCTCCAGGGACGGGGCTGTTTCTGCCCACGCCTATAGCAAAAGCAGAGATTTTGTGAACAAGGCTGCCCGTGGCATTCCAAGGAAAACAGCTCGGCAGGATTACGCTGAGATATTTTCTTTGTCAATCTTGATTGAGATATTTGAACGGGAAAACCCAGTTTACACCAGTGGAAGTTCCCAGGGGTTTTGATTTCCTTACAAAGGAATGCTGAGGTTTTAACTTTGGTGCAAGAGGGAGGTCCTGGAAGGATTCAGGGATTGCCATCACTCCTACCTCTTGGACAAAAAGGCTGAAACCCATCCTGGCACGTGGCCTGGAACCCAAAGTGAACATTGCAGTACAGAAAGGAGCTGACAAGGTGCTGTCAAACATCACAGAGCAAAGAGCACCCCAGCAACAGTTCCAGGGAGCTGCAGCAGGGAACGAGCCTCTGCTGCATAAATGGAGTGAAGCTCTTGCTGAGGACAAATATTCCCGCTCAACAAACACATCTCAGGCCTTCTCTGGTGTTACATCTGCAAGAACCAGGCTTGAATCTGCAAGAATCTGCAAGAACCAGGCAGTGAGTGCTGGCTCCTGGCTCACCCAGCAGCAGATGTGAGCGTAAAGATGAAAGAAGGGCTCTTTCACAGCTGTATTGATGTCCCCATGCCTCATTTTCCCTGTCTGTGTGATGCTGCCCCCAAAGAGCTCAGATTTTGTTAAGCCATCCCCTGTCCTTGGAGCAGGGGGCCACAGAACTGACAGGTGTTTTCCCAGGGGTCGGATTGATAGACAAAGCAAAACTGACTTTCCTCTGAGACTGAGCACAAAACCCTCACCAAAATCCCTTATCAGTGACCATTAACAGAAAGTCTGTTGGCTTTATCAGCGTGGTCCTGAGAAGGGCTTTGAGCCTGGCTCAGATAAATGAGGTCCCTTGCCACCTCGGGTAATCCCAGAATCACAGAATGGTCCAGGTCTGTGCCCAGGGATGGTTTTCCACCCCTGGGAGGTGCCATGGCGGGCACAGCAGGGCCCGTGGATGAGCCCCCAGCAGGGATTTTGGATGTTGTGCTGCAGGGAGGGCAGGCAGGAGCTGCAGCAGAGGCTCCCGGTGCGTTTGGGAGGGGCTGGGAGCCAAATCCCAGCCCAGAGCCCACTCAGTGCTGAGGCTTTGGCCAGGTCACTCAGCTCTGCATCCTTCTCCTGGACTGGAGGTGAGGCTAAAAAAGTGTACCAAGGGCCAGTTAGGGGCTGATTCTGCAGGTTTCTGTCATCCCCAGGGCCTTTGCTCAGACCTCTGTGGGATTCATGCTATCCCTCAGCAGATCTACACCCACACAATCAACGTGATGGGTTTGTTCTGGTTTGTTTGCTGGACTCTAAATGAAAATCCTTAGCTCTGGGTTGATAACTGAAGCGGGGAGCTGCCAGGTTCTGTCACAGCAACGATCCCAAAAGACAAAGCTGCCATCTCAGGGTGCCCTGCAGACACACCTGGGGCTGTTCCGGGAATTTTGCAGCTTGGGAACCAACACAGAGCCACCAAACACTGCTCCAAGTCACTGTGTCAGGGTAACTAAACCAAGACTAAACCCCAGCCCTGCCGAAGCTCTCTCTCCTATCGGGCAGATCTGCCTTTCCCCCTGCACTTTGGGGTATTTCCTGGGCTGACTGCAGAGCGTTTTCCTTTTGCTGGAGAGTTTCTTACACTCAGGCCACGCTCAGTAACAGAAATAAGAAGCAGAACCCTCGGCACATCTCCATGTTCTCGGCAGAGCTGATAGGGCTGCTCTTATCTCCAGCAGGGCAGGTCCCCTGAGCGGTGTTGAAAAGCCTTTTATCAGATGCAATGTAAGGAGAGTTCTCTCTGAGATGCACCTCTGCAGCTTTGGCAGCAACGTGGGGCTTCTGACTGAACCTCCTCTGGTTCTGTTTAGTGCTGGGGTGAGGGAGCAGGACAAGGTCCTGTTTGTGGGGCTGGCAAGACAGGGCTGCTCCGTGGCCTCCCCAAAACAAGTCCCTGCTCCCCGAGCCAGAGGAAAGCCCTGTCAGAAATGGCTTAACGATCTTCTAATATTTCCCTGCAATTAAAGGGCACATCTGTCTCACAGACCCCGTCCTCCTTCGCTGAAGCACAGACATGAACTAAACAGTCTGTCCTGTCGGGCTGGGGGTAACAAAGGGGCCCATTCATAACGCAGCACTCGGCCACTCGGTGTGTGTGAAGTGAAAGAGAGTTTGCATTTGGAGAATAACCTGTGCTGGTGCAAGCAAGAGACTTCTGCTCTCATAAATCAATCAGCTTTCCCTGCTAATCACCCGGCCTGCCTCCCAGTCCTGCCTGCAGTGAGCAGCAGCCACCCTGCAGAGAGCCAGCTCTGCCTGCAGGGCTCCAGGGAGAACCTGCTGGCTGTGAAAACTCTCCAGAGGATTAAAAATTGGTATTAACTTGGGTTTTTCAAGGCACAGAGGACAAGGGGCTATCCCAGCCCAAGGAATTTGGGGTCACCCCAGTGGCCTGAGCTGTGTCCATCACTGGGCTGGCATTTCCCACTGTCCCTTTGGTCACAGCCAGGGATGGTCCTGCTCCTGTCTTGGCAGGAGAATGGGAGCACTGCAGACCAAACCAAACCAAACCAAACCAAACCAAACCAAACCAAATCAACAACCAACCACCCCGCAAAGACCCATTCCTGATTTTAGTGAAACCGAGGGCTTAAAACCAAAGAAAATTAATTGAGGCACGCCTTGGAAAAGTCCCAAACCAAGCCCATGTTTTGCCTTGGCTAAGAGTGTCAGGCAGTCCCTGCAGGTTTCTCCAGATGCACTATTTATCATTAATTTGGAAATGCCTTGGGAATGGGCTCTCAGGGTTTTTTTCTCTTTTCTGGGCCCGTCACCTTGGTCACGGGCTGTGTCTCTGTCTCTTAGTGCTGTCCCCATGCAAACAAACAAATTCACACCTCAGCATACCTCATTTCCTCAGCTTTCAAGCGAGCAGGAAATGGCCAGGAAGTGCCCTCAAGATGGTCCTGTGGTTTCAGTGCTACAGTGACATTTGGGAAATGGGGGCTCATTTACCATCTCGGCAGCAAAGCTGTTTGTTCAGCTCCAGCCAAAGTTGTCTGTGTAAAATGAGGGGTAAAAAGGATATCAAGGCCAGGGGTAAGAGATGGACAAACCTAGAATTGTCCAGCTGGGACATCCCGGGTGGGATCCTGTCTCCCAAGGTGGGAGATCCTTGCTGTATCCTGAGAAAATTCTGGAGGCTGGGGGAAAATTTTCAATCCTGATGGTGGACAGAAGGTCAAAACGATTATCCAGAGAATTCCACCTGAAATTAACCAGAGTTTGTTTTGGCTATTCTGAGTATTTCATTGCAGTTTTAACCTTTTCAGTTTCCCTAAAATATTGCAATTGGTTTCCAGCTAAAGTGGAGTTTCAAAGGACAACTTGAAAGACTTGAGAAGGCACAAAGCAGGGCTTTCAGCAGCCTGTCAGAACTCAGCCTTCCCAGGGAACACGAGGGCTTGGAGCAGTTTGCATCTTTCTGAGGAAAAGATACCACGTGGGAAAAGGTCAGGCTGTACCTCACAGGACTCTCCTGTGCACGTCCCTGGTACAAACACGGTGAATTCTGCCCCAGGCCTCAGGGACAGGGCCAAACCAAGGCTCCCAGGCCAGCACAGCCAGTGGGAGCTTCGCCTTTGCCTTCGGGGTGATGTGTGACCCAACCTCCCCTGCAGCTCTTTGTGTATTTGTGTGCTCTGTGGGAGTGAAGGAATGATTCCAGCTCACACAGGACCTGTCCTGGAAAACCCTCCATATACAAGCACTTGTTGCCTGTAGACTTTTAATTGTATTTTTAATACTTCATACAAACACCTAAAGAACACACAACCACTGTGCCTCACTGCTTTGCAGTCACAGGGAAATTGGCTGACAATGATCTTCTTAAAGAATATTCTGCTTCTGAGCAGTTCTGTCTGTCCTTGTGGACAGCAGCAAAGGGATCAGTTGGGCCCTGGTTCCTTTGGATGCTTAGAAATAATTTAAGAAAATCTATATTTTTTTTTGCTCTGGCTGATGCCATTTGACTGCACAGGTACCTCAAAATCATTAACATTTGGCACTTTAATATCATGGTGACTAAAACTACACGGGATTCTTATCCTGGAAGGACAATGGAGGTCTCAGAGACACCAAAGGAAAAGTGGGTCCTCCTGGGATGCCTGGCACAGACAGGCCTGGGCAGCTCTTGCAAGCCCGAGTTGTGTTTTCTGGGGGTCTGATTTTCCTCTCAGCGCTCGGGGAGCCCAGTGGGGCTCCTGTGAAGGCACCGGTTCTCCCTGGTTTGGGAAGGTCCCACAGGAACACCCAGGGGAAGGAGCACGAGTGTCTCCTGGCAGGTGTGACAGTCACCCTCCCCATCAGCATCCTCTGAGAGTGAGATCTCAGCGATTCAGCAGTGGGAGCTGCCCACCCGTTCCTGGGGCTCTGAGGTGATGCTGGGGAAGGAATTTCTCTTCCACGGGGACAACAAAGAGATCCCAAACATTGCTTCAGATGATGCTTATAGGGTTTTCAGTAAGAAAATCAGTCTCTCACACAGAACAAAGCTTTGAAAGGACCTGGGGCCTGTTTGGGGACTTGCTGACAGAACACCTGCTGGAGCTACTGCGAAATAGGGGGAAAAGGGAAAATGGGTAAAGCACTTAGAATCCTGGAGTCACAGAATGGTTTGGGTTGGTAGGTCCTTAAAGCTCATCCAGTGCCACCCCCTGCCATGGCAGGGACACCTTCCACTATCCCAGGGTGCTCCAAGCCCTGTCCAGCCTGGCCTGGGACACTGCCAGGGATGTGGGGAGGAACGGGTTGGAAATAGGGGTCAGCTCCTGGGGCAAAAGCCTCTATTGGCCACATTTCAATGATACAGATAAATGTAGTTTTGGGGGAGCAGAGGCTGTGGAGATCATGGCCAGATCATTTTACATCTCTTACACTGATGTTATTACAGATTTTTTACAGTCCCCTCCTCCTTGTCCATGTTGCCCCAGACAGAACACGTTTGGGAATGCCAGGGCACCTCAGGGTTAACCAGGGAAACAATTTTTTCAGTGTCATCAAGGAAAAATGTTAGTGGGTGTTGTTAAACGTGTCAAAATATTGCCTGGCTCTCTCTCACACACTAAAGGTCACCTTTAGGGGCAGATTTCACACCGCTTTTCTCATCTCTTTTCTGTGACACACAGTCACAGGAGGCCCAAAGACATCACTCACTGAGGGGTCACACGACACAACTGCAGCAAAACCGGGCTGAGAGCACAAGAATTTGGGTTCTCAGGGCACTGCCTCAGCTGCTGGGCCACGGTGGGATGTGCAAACAAGGGGTTTTCTTCAGGGGCATCTTCGAAGGGGAAAGTCTGAATCAGGCAAGCAAATCCATTTTTTCCTTCATTTAAAGCTTTTCAAATCCTGCTCTCTGCCTTCCCTCAGTTCATATAAAATAGCATGGGGGTAAAGTCTCCATCAGCCGAGCAGGGCCAGAACATTCTGTCTCTGTTTCATTCATCAGGCCTTTTTCTCCAGCCTTGCCTGCAATTCCCATTTCCTCCTTGCCCCTCACACCAAAGAGCTCCACTGCACACACCCACTGTGCCTCACTGCTTTGCAGTCACAGGGAAATTGGCTGACAATGATCTTCTTAAAGAATATTCTGCTTCTGAGCAGTTCTGTCTGTCCTTGTGGACAGCAGCAAAGGGATCAGCTGGGCCCTGGCTCCTTCCCCAGTGGGGCAGTTTCAATCTCTCCACGATCTGAAAAATTCCCTTCTCATTTTCTCCTACAAACTGAAGGAACAATTTGTAATTTCTGTAGTTTCATAAAGATGGGGTTGACTCTCTGATTAGAACCAACCACAAAGACAGATCCAAGCTTAATAAGTCTGGGCAATGCAAATCTGGGTTTGTTTTTCACTTTGGGAAGGACCTGTTAAACACTCGAACAGCACCATATCTTCTTTGAATGTGCCCAAATTCTCTTTAACGCACGACCCTAAGTTTTTTAGCTCAGTTTGGGTATAAAGCCTAAACCAAGTATTTATAACCCAGGCTTTCAGTTCATTCTGTTTAGCAAAAAGGACATTGCCAACACTATTTAAAAAAAAAAAATTAAAAAATAGTGGTTTGAATGAAATTGCTGAGTAAAAAATTCTGCAGTTGCAGGAGCTTTAAGTCCAGTTCTCTAAAGACTTAATTCATACATGAGGATCCAGGGCCCTCCCCTCAGTTTGTTTCCTTTCTTCTTGAGGTATTTTTGTGATTAACAAGTAGATGGAAGTGGGACTTTTGCTTCTGTATTCACTAAAATAACAAATCCACTTAAAACACAAAATTCAGTAAATATCAGGCATGAAACAAGACAGGAGGAATTTGCATTTCTGCTTCTCTCCATTCAGGTTTTAATGTGCTTGATTTCCTTTGACAGTCAAAATGAAGAATGGGTATAAACTGAAATAACCTGGGATGGAAATGGGTATGAATGTGACAAGCTGGGGCATTGAATCCCTGACTGGTTGGAGCTGGGAGACCTTAAAAATCATCCAGTGCCACCCCTGTCGTGGGCAGGGACACCTTCCACTGTCCCAGTTACTCCAAGGCCCATCCAACCTGGCCTGGGACACTGCCAGGGATGGGAAGTGAATATTAAAGGGTAATTAAGTAATGAAGTGTAATTAGTTGAAGTGTAATTAAGTGTATACAGACATTCAGGTCAACTCATCTCAACAGCACAAGAATTTACCATTTTGCTGCCCTGAATTCTTTCCATACAGAATATTCCTGGTTCGTTCAGGATGAATGTTCAGCTCAGTGGCACAAACCCCAGATCGTCTGATTTTAGGCAGAAAAAGCCGTTTCCACTCGAGCAGCGAGCAGGGGACGTGTGTGTGACTGTGTGGATTCAGTCACACCCTCAGCCAGACACAAACCCTGTGCAAGCTGCAGAAAGAACAACAGGAAATGGCCGGGGGTATTTATAGCAGGATTGTGTTTATCCCGAAGTGATGTTCTGCACAGATTATGATGAAGCTTTTCGTGGGAGAGGACACAGCTTGTGTCAGCTGGAGGTTTGCAGGCACTTCACCCCGTGTGCTCCTGCCAGACCGCCTGGTCCCCCTGGGCCTTCTCCAGCTCTGCTGGGCACCAGGAGTCCCCACGCCCCCTCTCCCAGTGCCGACGCTGGGAACCACCGGGGCTGGCCCAAAACCTGGTTTCTGCAGGTTTGTAAATCCCCCGAGATGGCACCAGAGACAAACAACCTTTCATTGTCCTGCAGCGCTGAGAAATGCTGGCCCTGCTGCAGCTGCACAGAAGTTCTCACCTTTTGGGTCCTGTCAACAAAGGAACTGATGGCAGAAAATGCCTTTTACCAGAGCCCAGCTGTCCAGCACAGATTCCTCCTTTCCTGCAATTCTCTTTGGGGAATCGTCTCTCTGTCCTTTATTTTCCAACAGGGTAAAGCACCTCCCCATTTATCCCTTTCTCGAGGGGAGGCATCCAGCAAGAAGTAATAATTTTCATGGACAGATCATCTCCACATCCCCAGCCTCACCTTTGCCATCTCTCTCTGATTTGAACATGCAAAGAAACTTTTTCTAATTCATTCCCATCATCTACATTTCCCTGAAGAGGCTAAAAAACCCCAAATACGGGAGATGAAGTAGATAGTGCAGCAACTTAATATCTCTGTGGGGTAAAGAGCCCTCCACCCTCCCACACAGCCTTTGCAAGCACACGTCCATCCCTGCAGAGCAGTTTATCTCAGCCACAGATATGGAATGGGGAACACTAAAACAATAATGATAAAAAAGTGGAACTCAAGCAGCAAAGAACCTGCTATTACTTCATTGTCAGAACAGTTTTTCCTTATCTGAGTCACATCTCCTGAGGTTTGTTCAACTCATGAGCGCTCAGCTCATTTCTCTGTTTACACCCCATGATATCTGAAAACCTTGATTAAAAGCAATCAGAAAAATCCATCATATGACACCGAGACCGTTTGCAGCCTGTGACAGTTATTAGCAAATGTTAACCTTTCCTTTGAGAAAACAGAAGGAAATCCTGCTTTAATTTAGGCTTTCAAACATCATCCCCCTCTATCTCCGCAGTAAATCAGAGCATCTCCACGAGGCCATTGTTTGCAAATATAATAAGTCCCGGGTTTGTGTGTTTAAAAAACAAACAGCGAGAGCAAAGCATCAGGAAGTGCCCGTGAATGGGAGCTGCAGCTCGGGCCGGGCGCATTAATTACTGCAATTGAGCCGATGCCCCGTGAATGCCGTGCGAGGCATTATCAGTGCTATTAGAGCTTCATTAGGGCTGCAGCGAGCACGAGCAGCTCCCCGGGCTCATTTGCATCCCGGTCGGACAGGTGCTGCTCCAGGTGTCCCATTGTCATCCCGAGTGAATAAACGCGGTGCAGCCGCCGCTCCTGCGGCGGGCGAGGGGAGCGCAGGGAGCGGGCGGCGGGGCAGGGCTGGCCTCGCCTCCCGAGGGGCTCCTGCTGGGCTGGGCCGGTTTCGTTCTGAAACGCTGAGCTCCTGCCTGCCCGAGAGCCCCGTCCCCGCCGGAGCGGGCGGGCAGGGCCAGCGCTGGCCCCAGGGACCCCTCCTGCACCCGCCAAAGCAGCGGCGCTCCGGCCACCCCCGGCCCGTCTGCTTCGGACCCTCCTCAGAGCTCCTGCCCAAAGTCATCCTCCTCCATCCCTGACTCCACAGGTCCTGCCCCACCCTCCCTCGCCAGCTCATCGCTCACAGACTAAAATCAGGCCCCCAAAGCCATCCTGCTGCTGGTGTTTGCACTGGAGTCCATGGCAGGTGCTGGTGAGCCTTAGCAGGATGCACACGGCAAGCCATGAAGGGCTTTGCTTTCCAGTCCCATGCTTTAATTGAACACAACTGAACATGGAATTGTATTTATAACTGGTAATAATTGTATTTATACCTGGGTTTTCCAACTCTTTAGGATACCATTTCAAGCTCTTCCCTGCAATCTTAAGAAAGACTCAATTCTAGTAAATAAAAGTGGATGTTCTTATGCAATTAGAGCGTAATTCCAGATGAAAACCAAATGCCACCAGCGCCGGCAGCAGCACTGCCGTGTCACCCAGCATTCCTCTCTCCACCTTTCTGCAGCAGTCGACTGGCCCCACACTGTCCCTTTTCTTGCTTCCCTTCCATATTCCCTGATTTCCCAGAGCCCCCCTGGCCGGGTGGCATCCAGATCCCATCGCCTCTGGCTCGTGCACTCCCATCACACCGGGCGTTTGTGCTGGGCCCAGCTCCGTGACAGGGGACTCGGACTGCGCTGGCCTTGGTGGCTGCTGTCACCTGCCCGGTGGCTCCCCCCAGCTCCTCACGCTCCTCAGGGCTCTCCTGGCAGGCAGGGAATGCATTCCAGCCCCACGCCAGGGCTGCCTCCTGTGCCTTTTGGGGGTGCAGAAGCTTCACTGAATCTGCAATATTGTTGTCCATATAAAAAAATACAAACTGCAGGCTGCCCTCATTTCCTTCTCTGAGGTAGCAATTGAAGCTTCTGCTGTTTATGTGCAAAGGATATCCCTGGATTTCCTAATACTCCAAAAATTCATCCCACCCTGCCTCGCTCCACTGAGGTACAACCAGAGGGAGGAAAGCTGAGCTTCACGGCACCTTTCTCAGCTCCTACACTAACAAACGTCCTTGACCTCGTGAGATAATGAGCACTTTTCTAAAACACATTGATTTATGCCCAGAAGAGCAGGTGAATGACCTCACCAGGGGACCAGGTCCTCTATGCTTCAGGTTGCCTGCTTGGCTCACCTGTTTATTTACCCTGGGCATCTTTTTATACAACTCGGGCATCTTTTAATTTACCTTGTGCATCTTTTTATTTACGACCTGCATCTTTTTATTTATGATCTTCATCTTTCTGTTTAGCTTGTGCATCTTTTTGTATAACTTGTGTATCTTTTTATATAACTTCAGCACCTTTTCATTTGCCTTCTGCATCTTTTTGTTTAGCCTGTGCATCCTTTCTCTCGGGGCGATGAAGCACCAGCCTCTCACCCCTGCACTCAGGGTTTCCACTCCTGCACCGCCCCCGCAGCCAACCAAGGCTCTGAGCTTGCTCAAAAAGCAAAACTCATTTCAGCTGCGTTTTTTTCACCCCTTTGTCTTTTAAGAATCAGCTCGCCACAAATGGCACTCGCTAAATGACTGTCCGGGCAGACACAAAGGTGCAGCAGAGGGGGAAAGGCCCCGTCAGGTGCTGCAGAAGAGCCCCGGTTCTATGGAGCATTGAGAGACAAGAGCTGTTTCTTGTTATTGCAGCCTCTCGGGAAAATTTGCCTGCCATGTAGCCGGGTGTGATCTGGAAGCAGATCTGCACCTGTCCCAGCAGCCCAAAATCAAACAACAGCACTGAGGAAGCCCAGGGCCCGGCAAAGGGGGCTGTGCTGCTCTGCTGCTCTGGGGCTCTGGGCTCTGTGTCACCAGAGAGAGGATTTCCTCTGCTCCCCAGACCCCTGACACGCCTCTCGGCCAGGGAAAGCAGCCCGTGGCTGATGTGGCCTTTGCACCTCGGACTGTCAGGACTGGGAAGAGACGAGGTGTCCCTGGGAGGGGCAGGCTGAGCTGGCAGTGGCACCTCCATCCCACAGGATTCTGGACCCGCTGCGGGATGTGCTCCCACCCTCCCTGCTCGGGCTGGAGGGCTGGGACTGCACAAGGTGTCCCTCGAGGGTCCTGGCAATGCACGGGTTCGGGTTCTAGGGCTGCAGAGCACGGGCTGCTTCTCTCTGTGTTTCACAAGTACCAGAGCACTTCGTGTCCTATAAATAGTTCTTTCCTTTCCTAGTTTCAAAAGCCGCAGTTCTTGCATCCAGCTGCTTTGAACTGGATTTCAGAGAGATTTTCTGCTGACATTTCAGGCACCTGCACGTTCTTTATCCAGGGCTTACGAAACTCTTTGTGGAGATTTGTCACTTCTCAGCTTTACCTCAGAAGAGCATTTCCCATTATTATTTTACAATTAGGAAAATCAAGGCACAGAAACCTCTAATGATTTGCTCTGGGTTTCTGGGTAAGGAGGAGGAATAAAGCCAAGGAGACTCCACTTGCAGGGTTTGATTCTACACAAAGTTGAGAGTTTTTAAAGAGGGCCACGTGAGCTGATTGTTATCTGCTGAGCAGAGCAGATACCAGCTGAGAGATCTCTCCTTGTTATCTTCTCACTAAATAATAGATGTCTGATTAGGATCTCATATGCTAAGAGAACTTTGTCACAGATAATGTCAGGTTTCTGAACATGTTCCTCTTCTAGAAGTATCCTTATCTCCATAATCCTTTAACTAAATCATAACAGGGGGTGAACATCCAAGGGCAGGTCTTGGACACAATTCCTGGGGAAACTCCCACCCCCCAACTCAGGATGAGCAACCCTCATGTTGCCCCTGTGCAATTACACCCTGGGGGATGGCTCCTGTTCCAAACAGCTCCAGGAACGGGCAGGCAGGGGATAAACAGGGAATGACCAGGCCTGAGGGTTCATTGGCATCTCCAGGCAGCACAAAAAGTCACTGGCAGAGCCAGGAACGAAGATCAAGTGTCCTGGATAGTAAATTCGTGTTTATAGATCTCGGCACGGGGTGCCCAGAGAAGCTGTGGCTGCCCCATTCCTGGAAGTGTCCAGGGCCAGGCCTGGAGCAGCCTGGTCTCGTGGGAGGTGTCCCTGCCCGCGGCAGGGGGTGGAAAAAGGTGGTTTTTAAGGTCCCTCCCACCCCCCCATGCAGAGGGTCTGTGATACACGAAATTAGCACTGCCTGAGGCTGAGCCATTTTTCAGCTCTGCCCAGCTCCAGCACTTTGCCCTGCTGTTTGTACAGGAGGGGAGCACAACCACCCTCCCCCGTCCCCGGCAGCTGATGACACTCCAGAGCCCTTTGTTCGCTCAGGAATTGCCCATCCCTGAGCCCCGTGTGCCCAGCCCTGCCGTGCCCACAGACCCTGGGCCAGACCCTGCTGCACTGGCAGGCACCCCAAACACCCGGGCAGGGGCAGAGGAGCCTGGGCAGCACACGAGGCACCGATGAAACGTGAGGGGAGCACGGAGGGCTCTTGTGTGCTAGGAGAGAATGAGAAAGCAGCACACACCTCGTGGAGGCTCAGCGCAAGCAGAACGGAGCCCTCGGGACCTGCAAACAGCTGAGGTCATGACCTGGGTGAGGAGAGACCTGGGTGGCACTTGGAGAAGGGTCTGTAGGGCTTGGAGGGGTTTGTCCCCGCAGCCAGCCCCCCCTCTGCTCCTCTGCCACCCCGACCTGCTCCGTTCACCCGTCCCCTCTCTGCGGACTGCACACACCTTCCACACCCCACGTTTCCCAAAGGCTTGCCCGGCCACCCGAGCTCCCCCAGCCTGGCACAGAGCTGCACGTGGTGAGCAAAGGGCTGCTCACAAGGTGGAGTTTCTGTGGCTTAGGGTTATGTTAATTAATGAATTCTTTTTTATTTTTGGAAGCCTGCAGCTGTTAGTTTTGAAACGACAGAACCTCGCGCTGCAAAAGGGTAAGAAATGGATGAAGAGAGAATCAGAGTCCTGAGCCTGGGCTGGCTTAAACACATCGAGTCTGGCTAATGCAAGAAGCCATGTGGTATTTAGCCCTGCTGGGACGCTGGCTGGGCTCTGCGTTGGATCCACGGGGCAGCTCCACGGGCACACACAGACTGCTGCCTCCTCCTCCTCCTCCTCCTCCTCCAGGGCACTCGCTGCAAACCCCTGGAAAACCTGTGGGGCTGCACACCCTGCCTCCTCCTCTGGAACGGCCTTTGGTCTGTGGGAAAACCTTCTTGGATTCTCCAAAGCCACACTGCAAATGTGTGCAAGACCCCAAAGGCTGGGAACTGTGCGCATCTCCCAGGACAGGCTGTGGGACATTAATGGAGGACAATGATGGGAACACCACTGACCTCTGTCCATGTCATGGGCCTGCACTGAGATCTCTGCTGCTCCTGAACAGAGCCAAAGCCATTCCCAGTTTGGGAATGTGCAGGCAGGGAGGGGATGGAGGGTTTGCTGACTGCCGTGGAGGAGAAGCTGAGGTACAGAGAGGTGCAGTGCCTGAGATCCAACAGTGGCACAGCAGCCGACTGGGCCAGGCTGGGCACTGCTGACACGAAGCCTGGAGTCAATTAACAGCACAGACTTTTCTGATTCACCAGAAGTTTAAAAAAAGCCAAAGCATCCCAATCCCCAGACTGCATCAGGAGGGTCCTTCCAGCCAAGCCCTGGGAACAGCGTGGGCCACTCCAGGGATGCTGAGAAAAGGCAAATTCAGATGGGATCAGGTGCAGCTGAGGGCTGAGGAATAACCAGGAGAAGGAAGCTATGAAGGGATCATAAGGGTTTTGTTTATCCCAGCAAAACCAAGAGGGAGGTACGGCAGTGGTCTGGAAATGCACTGGGGCAGAAGTGCAGGGAAGGGAAAGGGCTGCAGTGGTGCTGGCATGAGAGAGGCATGAATCAGTCATGAGCAAATGCCAGCCTCCAGTCAGAAGAAAGTGTCCAAACCTCAGAAGGAAGGAGTTACAGAAGTTCATTGGGAGCAGTGGGGGTGGAAAGAAAACCCATCCTTCACAGAAACCTTGGAGATTTTGGGGAAAGAATGACAGCCCATGGTCCTGTCTGACAGCACAGTGGAGCCCAAGAACTGCTCCCACTCTGGAGTTCAAATTAAGTGCCTTCACTTTTCTTCACTGCTCAGGAATTTCGAGGAAGACTCTCCTGTTACACACAGCAGAGACCACGCTGGTCTCCAGGCACTGCTGCAGCACAAATAATTCCTCACACTAACGACCAACCATAATTACATCCTTCCTGCAGCACAGATGACACAGGAGAACACCAAAACTGAGGAGCAGGGAGCAAACTGCGAGTTTATTCCATCCATGACTGACCAGCCTGTGTCCTGTGGGGATGAGAACATGTCTGCTCTCGGATGCCGTGGTGCAAATCCCAAGGATTTATCGCAAGCCAGCTTGAACTTCAGGGCATTGCTCTCCCTTTCTGAAGGGGATGAACTCTGTCCCTTTGTTAAAACCTTTGCCTGCCGCTCTGGGGGTGCTGTGGAGGGAAAGGATTCCTTTGTGAAGCTGGGTTTGGGATGCCCTGTGGAACCCAGCAAAGGGGAGAGAGACAACTTTAACGCTGACAGACAGAAAATGTTGTCCCTGGCAGGAATGAGTTTGGGTTTGGAGTTAAAAGCAGATTCACACTTCTCCTGCCACAAAAAGGATCGTATCCACATATTGAGTAAGGGTTTAACACAGCCTCCCACTCTGCTCCCACTCCAGAGGATCTCATTGCCAAGGGCAGCACAGAGGAAAGGCCACGGCAAGTCCTGTCCTGCACCTTCTCTGTCCAGCTCCCGGGTGGGTAAGGACACTTCTCCTTCTGGACCTGCCCATGCTGCTGCTGCCCTTCCTGCAGCCCGGGCTGCAGGACAAAGCCGTGTCCTGGCAGGTTGTGCACAGGGGCTGCCGAGGGCCAGCAGGGCAGGGAAGGAAGGAGTTTCTCCCTTCGGCTCCTGGAGACATCCCGGATTTCCAGCCCAGTCCGAGCGTCCCGGGGAATTCACCATCGCTGGCTACAAGGTGACACATGTGAAACTTGCACACACACCTGCCTGGCAGGAAAACAGGTTCAGGAGAAAGGTGTGCAATTCAGAGCACCCCAGACCCTGGTCAGACCCTCTGAGCTCTTTGTGCCTCGCCTGGGCTCATTCCTTCCCCTGGCACTGGAGCTGTTAAAGACAGTTTTGGTAATATTTGCGGGATGATCCTGAGAGTCCTGGCCTAACAAATCCCTCCAGCGAGTGCTTGTTTTAAAGCCTGGTTGGCTCTAACAAAGTCAGATGGATGAGTTTAGAAATATCAGCACAATATAAATATTTGTGCTGTGGAAAGATATACATGGGCATATTAGATCTAATTAAGGAAGGCTGTTACGGCTCGTGTCATGTGAATTCTGCTCTGGGTTGGGAGTGTCATCAGCAGAAAAATTGTCCCTGCTGCAGCAAAGTGGCCCTGGAGGACCTCTGGCTGCCCAGACTGGTCTGGATCCCCAGTGGCCTCAGAGACACCCACAGCAGCTGCTCAAAGCAGCTCTCGGGCTTTTGGGATCAGCGCTGAAGGGATCTGTCCCCTTTTCAGCTCGTCCTGTATCACTTCTGCCTCTGGTGATTTTTCAGTGGTAAAACCATGGGAGGCGTTTAAAATCCACCAGTCCCTGGGCAGTTCTGACGCCAGGAACTTGTGAACAGAATCTTTGCCTCTCTGCTGGTGCCTTGCTGAGTGAGCAGATGCTTCCTGCATTTCATCTCCTGGCTGTTTTTACTTTTTCCCTTTGCCTGCTTGGATTTTGGGCTCTTGTTCCATCTACGTGCCCGGATTCTCCTTGATGGGAACCTCTGGGGACAACTCCCAAAATACAGGGAATTAATCAGAGAGCCACGGCTTCTGGTTCTAATCAGGAGTCGGAGCTGCAGCACAGCCCTCACGGACAAATCCTCCGAGTTTAATAGGGATTAAATCAATGGAGTTTCTATGGAAATTGAATTATACTGTATAGAAATTGTTCCATAAACAGAACACAGCAGAAAAGGTGAAACTTCCTTGATTTTCCCCAGGATTTTACAGAAGAGGTATAATTTCCTGATGCCTTTCACTGCGCAATCCAAAGTGATTTGATTAAAAATGACATTTTTGACTGCAAGGGTGCATGAGAACACCTCAAAGCAGTGCACAGAACCCTGCAGAAAGGCAGTTCTGTAGGGGGGAATGATGTTAATTCTTTTCCTGGGTTAAACTAATGCAGCTGCTGCTGCTCCCTCAGTCTTGGGTGAGCAGGATTCCCTGGAAACTCTGCCTGCTTGTCCCTGGATGCAGTGCAGGAACCCTCTGCTGCCTCAACCTGGTGTAACCGGTGCCTTGCTCTGGCCACCCTCCCACACCACAGCCCAGTCCAGAATCTCCCATCCTGTTCCATATTCTGCCATTCCTGATGGTTTGGATGAATGAACCTTGGATTTCAGCTGCCTGCTCTGGGCAGGCTGAGCTGGCAAATTCCCTTTGCCCCCCCACTCGGGTGGCCAAGGGGCTGCACAGCCCAATTTCCCTTCTCCTTCCTAACCCTGCTGAGCTCTGGGGTGTGGATGAATGGATAAAATCCAAGCATGAGCTCTTTACTCTGATTTCAGTGGGAATTTGCAGATATCCAGTGTCTATTCCTCAGAATGAGGCCCAGCTTTGCTCTGAGCTCTGCACTGACATCAACTCCACACTTCTCCAGTGGATTCTGGTTGTGTGTGAAGGATTTTTATAGGCAGCTACTGAGTCCTGCTCTGAGCTCGTGTTCCTCTGTCTGAACAGGAAAACAAGGGATTCTTGTCAGCCAAGTGAACATGAACTTGGGATTTTTCTGAAGAAAAGGCCTCAGCTCTGAGCTGTGGGGTTATAAAGGGATGGAGCATCTCAGCAGAACAGCCAGGGAAAAAGGACTTTCCCAAGGAAAAGGATCCTCCCTGCAGGGCAGAGTTTGGATTTTGCATCCACAGGCTTTTTCTCATGTGGATGGCAGGACTGAGGGAGAACTGCAGCCCCTCAGAGCTGAGGGAAAACCAGTGCAAGAAGAGGGTGATTGTCCTTCAGCGTGGTGGTTTGAAAAGAATCCAAATTAAAATATAATGTAGCGTGCAGGGCTGCCAGTTCCAGCGAGTGCCAGGGCAGTGGCTGTGCACGTGTGACCTCTTGGGGAGCATTTCTGCCAGTGGCCCACACATTTCAGGGCAGAAATTCCCAGGTCCTGGTATCAAAGTTCACAACAGCAGCCTGAGCAAACCACTGAGACCTCAACACCTGATCTTTGCTCCAGGAGGCCATTAAAATTCCCGTATTTCCAGTGACACACTGAGCCTTTGGGTGAAGAGTTTCCCTTTCTGCTTTACTACGTTTTAGCCACTAAAAGCTGCCAGCGGTGGCGGCTCTGGCAGTGGTTTCCTTTCAGCAGCACCAAGGTCTTGCCCCTCTGCAGCTGGCAGAGATGGAGAGGGCACTGGAACTGCAGGCAGAGAAAACAAGGCAAAGGTTGGATGGGGAGAGTGTGTGTGGAGTCCCGAGGAGATTGGGAACAGGAGCAGTGGAGGAGTTACAGTTTCCTTTGTTCTGTTGAAAGGAAAAAGGAAACACATCAGGAAACCAGACTGTGGAGCACAGGAAGTCTCACTCTGGCTGATAAAAAGGAACTGATGTGAGGTTGGTTCAGATGCAGTTATAAGTCAATCAAGCTTGGAACAACAAGAAGAGATATTCAGAAGAAACCAGAGAGCCAAACTCTGCATTTGGCTGTAAAAGGAGTATTTTAACCTATCCTAATCTTTTCCTTATCATATATATATTTTTTTTAAGAAAAGCTGCTATAAAAAGCCATTCAACTAAGCATTTTCTCATCATACAGAAGTCGGTTTCCTGAACTCACCACACCTTCCCCTGACCCCACCATACCTTACTCCAGTTTCTTTCTTTCACTCATCAACCAACTTAAAAAACTGTATTCTTGCTGATTTATCTCTTCCCCTCAGATCAAAACCAGCAGTATTAAGAAGGGCAGTTTTTTTGCTGAATGAGGAATCAGCAGATGAGTAATGAGAGGCTCTGCTGCCCGCTGGGTTATTTTTCACTGCCTCTGGACTGACAAGGATGGTAACGTTCAGTTCCTGGGTGTGCAGCTTTGGCAGGCTGGGCTTAAGGCTTTCTAACTTATTTTAATTGTTTCTGACTCCTTCCCAGCCCTGGTGGAGTCCTGGCTTGGTCTATGCTGGAAGAACAAGGACAAGCTAAATGCCAATAAAGCAGCAAGTTTATCCATGACCCTTCCCCTCCTGAGCTGTGTTTCTTACTGGATTTTGGTGAAAAATCAGGAGAAGAAAGAATGCTGGATACACGTGCAGGGTCATTTTCTGTACAGCATCCTGAAGAGAAGCAGGGGCTGGGATTTTGCACAACCCCTGTGTGACCGAACCTTCCTCCTCTATTTCCCCTGCTCCTTGTCAGGGCATTATTCCCAAATTTTGCCTCTGGAGAAGCAAGAGGTTTGTCAGGAGAGCCTGAACTCCAGCACCCACTGCTGCACATCCCTTTGGTTTGGGGCTCTGAAGGAAAAGCTTCTGGTGGAGGAGGAGGGGCAGGAGGGAGGCACCGTTTGTGGTAAGTTCAGCACCAGAGCCACGTTCCCAGGTGGGTGTTACTGGTGGGGAGATACACATCAGTAATTATGTGGCCTGGTAATGAGAGGAAGGAAGAAAACAAGCAGAAAATGCATCAACATCTTGAAGGCTTTGATACCTGGGGCTCAGCAGAGCAGATCAGGCACTGTCCTGTCACACACGTTGCAGTTCATACAGTTTTTAGGGTGATGAGGGCACCCAGGACTTGGCTCCACCTCAGACAAATGATTCCCAATGGAGGCAGAAACCCACATTTGGGGGCGATATTTCAGTCTGTGTTTCAAACCCAGCTATAAATGTGCAGCCACAGCCTTGTCTGAAAGCGTTTGTTGGCTCAGAAAGTGTCCTTGGGCCCTGCCCAGGGTTGTGTGACACGCCCTGTGCCACCGAGGTGCCCCCAGGCTGCTCTTTTTAGGTGCCAGAGCTTTGTGTGCGTGGGGGACCTGTGTTCAGGTGTGCCCCAGAGCACAGCAGAGGCACAGGCAGGGAAACAGACTTGCTGTCCAATTCAGGTGAGAGATCTGAAGAGAATTTCACATTTCTGGTGGAAATTGGCTTCAAACCGCTCTATAGGACTAAACTTGATGTGTTAGAGCTGCTTTTTCTAGGTGCACATCCAGGCACACCAGGCTTCTGCAGCTTTAGGGGATCACCAAACCCACAAATACCCAAAACCCTGAAGTTAAGGCTCCCTTGGCTCCTTTACTCCCCTGCTGGTTTGTGTTTGCGCTGGGGTGGGACATGGGGTCTCTCTGGAAGGGCTCAGGTGAACTCAGGCGCAAGAGAGGATTTTGTTTCTCAAGGGTAGCTGATGAGGGGCTGTAAGGAACCTCAGACTCTGATGGGTTGTGGGGAGCAAAAGGCTGGGAGATGCTCTGTGCTGAGGCCGTACAGTGATGTGTGCTAGACCCGACCCCTCGGAGCAGAGCGGAGCTGAACTCCGGAGGGAAAACCTCCTGTGAGCCCAGGAAGGAGAGACCCGAAGGAAATAAACTCTGCTTCCTGCAAACCTTGCTCAGAGTGCCCTTCCCCCCGCATATCTCACCTCTCAGTGTCATCTAAGAGCTCACCCCGAGGTGCGGCCTCCCCGCGCTGCTGCTGACGGGGGCACCGCAAGGAACAACATCCCGCACCCCTCGGAACTCCCGGGGCAGAAATCCTGCCGTCAGGGACAGCAGCTGCTCCTTCCCCCATCCCACGGAAGGAATAGCCCAGAATTAGAACCAATAACTGAAGTAGAAGCATGAAATCCTCAAGACATGCATTGCTACTCCTTCAGGTGACCACATCCTGTGAAGGTAAAGCAGCTACACCAGGCTCTCAGCACCTCCTTAGAGCCTCGGAGCGAAGCCCCAAGGGCTTCAAATCCAAGCAGTTGTGCTGTTTTGTCGGGTAAAGGTTTGCTTCAGAGCAGTCATCCTGTTCTGAGCAGGAAAAAATACACTGCAGGCTCGGAAAAGGCTGTGCTGGCAAGTGGGAGCCAGCAGTGAGCTCTGAGCTGGCAGCACCCAGCAGGGCACCCAGGCTGGAAGTTCATGCTAAGGCAGGACAGGTCCCTTTGCATGCAGATCTCGAAGGGAAAACAAAGCAGCAGCATCAAAATGTCCCCATCAGAAAACCTTCCTAAATGGCTTTTGCTGTTCTATGTTGGAAAGCTTTTATGCAATATAAATATCTTTGAACGGGGATCAGGGTAGGAGGGAATATTGCTGTTCCTGCCCTGGAAATTCCAGGTGGGTTTGTTCCAAACTGCTTTTGAGGGACAGCAACACGGAAAGTTGTTGTCCCTCAAGTCTTTGTGACTTATTCAATATTTTTCCAACGTGGAGATGAGGAGCCTTGCCCCAGGAGTCAGTGCCCTGTAGCCAGGAAAGGCCATCCCTCAGGGGCCAAAGCCGGGGCGATTAAAAACAGCCGAACACACACTAAAATTGCTCAAAAAGGAAACATTTTCTTAGTCTGAGATCCCGATGGCCAAGTTTGAGAGCGAGAGCGAACGCCTCCAGCTCACAAACGACAGCGATTGCTCCAAAAGCCGGCCCCACCCTTCGCTATGGCAACGCCAACACACGAGTCCTCCACTGAGGGACACGGCTGTCCCCCGCTGGGGTACGGCAACATCCCCAGCGAGGGGCTCTCTATGGCCAAACACCAGGATGAATCTGTTTGCATGGAATGAAGGCAACAGCTACACAAAATGTGCTTTTTCATTAAAAGGCAGGCTGTGGCAAGTGTATTTGCTGTAATTATTCTCCACACATAAAGTGGAACTGAAACAATTAAAGCAGTTTGAAACCACACCATTTGTTATTGTGAGGAAGGCCGTGCATGAGCATCTCACTGATGATGAGATGTGCCCTTTTCTGATTTATTGGGAGGCAATAAAAGCCAAGTCCCCCAAACACAACACAAGTCAATCAAAGTGGGGTGTTAACCCAAAGAAGATGGGATTTGAATGTCTGGAGGCGCAATAAAAATGTTGGTGGCTATTTAAAATTAGTGCAAACACAAGAGTCAGGATTTTCACTGGCTCCCATCACCATCTCCCAGAGCTGTTCACAGAATATGAGCAGAATGTGGAAATAACTCAGATTTCCTGCACTTCTTCCTCCTCAAAGCTCTTTGAGCATTGCTCCAGGGGGCACTTCCCAAGCCAGTTCCACTCCTGCCAGGTATTAAACAGATTATTCAGAGAATGCAGCAAAAATCACCACCAAGCTCCTCGGCAGGTGATCTGATTGTCTGCAGGATAAATAATCCTTGGTGAATAAATACAAACGTGCTCTAGGCCTGGTGCATTGGCTCAGCACTGTCACTCGTGCTGTCAGTCAGTGCGTGGTGGGGAATGGTGGCTTCAAGTCCCGAGCTGCTCCTGTGTTTTGTGTTTATATCCATGGAGTTCCCTGTTTGGGCTGAAAGCCTGAGGACACCTCAATTCACACTTGCACGCAGTGTCCACGAGGGATCCGTGCCCACAAGGATCATCCCAACCACGTTTGTTCCCTGGCCATGCCCTGTTTCCCCAGCGGGGCTCTGAGCCCTCGGGACAGCTCAAGGCTCCAGTGGATTTATCCCTTCCCCTGCAGCGGGGCAGGTGTGCACTTAAATTACTCCAGGGAGGTAAAACCAGCAGCCAGAGAGCCATCAAAACCCTTTCTGATAAAGAGATGAAGAGCAAAGTACAAGCCAAATATTGGAGATTGCAGGGAAAGGGAGAGGTTTGCAAAGCAGGCTGGACCCAACCCCTGCATCTGCCACGCTGCAGTTTAAGGCTTCAGCTCAATTAAAACAATTAGTCTGTGGAATAGTTTTGCATAGGCTTAAAAAAACAGTCACTTGTCAAATTTAAATTGCTCAAGAAGAAAATCATCTGAGTGCACAGCCCTGTCCCAAATCTAGCACTTGTCCTCTCTCAGGACAGGAATATTTCTGAGTTTGGGGTGGGAAGCGCCTTTCCCCGCGCCGGAACTCAGATTTCATCTGGGCCCGCCCCGTGTTCTTGCTGCAGATGATGAAAGAACCTTTCCCTGTGTTTTTCTTGCTCTCCAGTCACTGATGTGCATCTTTCTGCCATATTTTCCTCAACACAAACGCAGAGCTCTGAGATAAATCAATGCCTCCACGGGAGAGCAGAGCTGAGGCCACGATCGCTGTTAAATTGCTTTGCTGGGGACGTGCCCAGGTTTGCTTCGCTGTGCCCTCAGAGCCAGACCCACCCTGCAGCACGGGTTAAATATAGAGCTCAGCACACCAAAAACATCACAGCATCTCAAGCCACATCCTCTGGTGCTGCCCTTCACCTGTGAGAAGCCAGGCAAGGGGTCTCACCCTTCCCTGCAGCATAGCTCTGTGTGGGGCCGGCACTCCTTGGGACCTGCTGTTTTGCAGGAAAATTTGCAACAAATCTCGGCTAATCCCATGGGCAGGACAGGAGCACGGATCTCAGTGCCTGGCACAGAGGAGATCTCGGTGCACAGCACTGTCAGAGGGGACAAACAGGACACGGGGACCCGCCGGGCTCGGGGGAGGAGCCCAGCGCAGCCCCTGCCTCTGGATCCGGTGTCCCCCAGCCCAGCAGCCTCCCGATTCCCGCGGCGGGCAGCAGGGCAGGAGCCGGGCTCTGCAGAGCCCTCAGGGCAGGCCCAGGCCGGGGCAGTGACCTGGGATGTGGCCGAGTTCCTCCTTCGGCCGCAGCCTCCAGCGTGACTGAGCCGAGCTCGCGGTGCCGCAGTTCCTCATCCCCAAACCGCAGCCTGGGGGGAGCAGCCCCGTGCAGCGGGGGAGAGGAGCGGCTCCGGGGGCTCCGGGGGCTCCGGGCGTTCGGGGAGATGGGAACGGCCCGGCCCTGCCCGGGGGATGGGGCAGGGGGCTCCTGGCCGGTGCAGAAAAGCAGGGCCATGTGTGCGCCGCGGCAAAGGCACAGATGGGGAATTTCTGCACTTTCACTGCACAATATTTAGGGCTCCACAAATCAAAGAAGGTTGTGGTGCATTAAATGTATCCTGAATGAGGCCCAGGTTACTTTTGCTACAGATCTGAGGAGGTAGAGGGGAAAACCTGTCTTATTCCAGCCATACCTCCCAAATGTTGTGCTTTCAATGCTCCTGCTTCCCCCCTTCCTTGCTGACATTCACCCTGTCATTCCCTCTTGCCATTTTCTCTTCCTGCCCATCTCCTTCCCTCCCCCTTCTCTTGAGACCTTTCCAAACCGTGCACTTGTCACAAGCTGCAATCTAAGGGAGATAGTTTCAGTTCCTGCCCGTTTGCAGCTTCGTTCTACCCAGGTCAGCAAAAAAAAAAAAAAAAAAAAAAAAAAAAAAAAATAAAAAAAAAAAAAAAAAAAAAAAAAAAAAAGAAAAAAGAAAAAAAAAAAAAGCACTTTTAAGACGAGCTCGACACCCCCCCCAGCCAGGCGATAGGCATCTTTCGAAATCCTCCAACCCAAACACACCCACAGCGTCTCTCGCTTCAAGGCTCCTCTGTTGGAGCGGCTTCTGTTCCGCAGCGCTCCCTCAAGAAGAGCCCGTCAGAATCACACAAGGGTCCCCCAAAGCCTTCCCTGTGCTGCCTGGGCTTGGAGAAGCACCCCAGGGAGCTCGGAAAGGCTTGGTTTGCCTTTCCAGGGACCGAAGGAGCGGCGGGTTGGCCGGGGGACAGGAGGGGGAACTGCCCTCCCAGCCCCAGCAGCGTCCCTGGTTGCTCAAGGCCACCAGAGGTTGGTTATGTCCGTGGTTTATTTGCCACACTCTGCTTCCCTTTCCCCCAAGCCGGGGTGATGTTTCTCCTCCACCCCGGGGCTTTTTCCCCGCCAAAAAAAATCCAAAAAAGCTGCTGGAGGAAACGCACGGGCGACCACCAGAGCCGGGGCCGGGCGAGGGACCAGGGCCAGGGGCACACGCACGGCTGGGGCAGCTCGGAGCCACGGCGGGGCACGGCAGCTGTCCCTGCCCTCCGAACCGGGGCACAGCAGCTGTCCCTGCCCTCCGAGCCGGGGCACGGCAGCTGTCCCTGCCCTCCGAACCGGGGCACAGCAGCTGCCACTGCCCTCCGAACCGGGGCACAGCAGCTGTCCCTGCCCTCCGAACCGGGGCACAGCAGCTGTCCCCTCCCCGGCCCCCGGCCCAGGGGCTCGGACCGGCTGCGAGACCCCGAGCACCGGGGAGGCGACGGGAGAGCCCCGAGACGCGGCGGCGGCGGCGGCGAAAGAGGAGGAGGAGAAGGAGGANTTTTCGCTCTTCTCGCTGCGCTTCCAGCGGTTTCGTTGCTCTCTCGGTACCCCCTCTCCCCCTCTCCCCCTCTCTCCCTCCCTCTCTCTCGGTCTCTCTCTTTTTTTAACTTTGGTTGTTGCAGCAGAGCGAAAAAGAGACAGTTAACCGGATGAAACGTTTTTTTCTGCTAATTTTGGGAAGTGAAGTCACTCGAGGAGGAAACCTTCGTCTCTACGCTGGTCCTGCCTTCTTGATGAAAATATATATATTTTACATACAGGATATTTGCTCCATTTAGATAAGGAGGGGCAGAACAATGGCCAGCTCTGTCACAGCTCTTGTTTGTCGCTGGGACAGCCCGGCCAGCGCAGCGCTTGCCTCGCACCCCAGCCCGTGTTAGCCCGCCTGTGTCATCCCCCAGTTTAGTTTAACGTGGGGTTTTGCCATTTTTTTTTTTCTTTTGGCTGGAGCAGCTTCAGCCTGACTCATTGAATTTCCGTCTCTTCCCACAGATTTTTTTATTAATGCGTTTTCCAGTCACCGGGAAAAATTAAGGGGAGAAAACCGTAAATGCGACTCGGTGACGGCAGGCGGAGGGAGAAAAGAAAAAGTCTGGCGATTAAAACGTATTTAAAGCGTATTTCAAGCCCTCTCCTTCACGCCTCCCAGCACGGAGCGTGAGCCGAGGGTGCCAGGAGCGAGCGGTGAGTGCAGTAACGCAGGACAGACAGACGGCCCCGGGGTTAAACTCGGGCTGCGGATGGGGCTGGGGCAAACCGAGGCTCTCGGCCGCCTTCGCCCCCTCCCCTCACTCCCACGCGTCTCGCCGGCTGCGATGTGGGGCTCGGAAGGGAAAACCCTGGGATGGATGGTTTTCCATCATTTCTTTCAGGTGCCCGGAGTCCTTTGCCAGCCTCCGCTCAGTGCGAGCTCCTCGCTGAGATGTGAAACCCCACTCAGAGCGGGGGGGACACCCCCTACTTGACAAAAATGTCAAACGCTCACAGAAATCGTCAGAACGGCCGAATTTACCGCTCCTGACGGGCACAGCAAACAAAACCCCTCAGCCAGCAGCCTTTAACCTCGCCTCAGACCTGGCGAGCCCCTGACGTGCAATCCTCCCTCTCATTCGAACGGGAGCGAGCAGCGCAGGAGAAACGCGCGTTTTCCTCTTTCCGGGAAAAGCCGAACCCTTCCAGAGGAGCCGGGGAAAGGAGACAATGCCCGCCTGTCCAGCTCCCCCGCTCCCCCGCCCCTGCCAAAATATCCAGCGGCGGAACACATCATGCAACAGCCGGGGCGTCCCTCGGCCCCACTTCCACAAACCGGGGGGGCAGAGCAGAGCGGGGAAGAGGAGGGCGAAGGCCCGAAAGCGAAGTGCCGGGGCGGGGGGACACCCTGCTCGCCGCCGGAGAGCGTTACCTTGTCCAGTGCCGCTCGCGTCCAGGCTTTTTGTTCCCCCCGTCTTTAGTCCAGCCACGGGGAGGGGGATGAGGGCAAAACGATCTCCAAAGTTATCCTGCCCCTGCCCCTTCCAAAAGGGAAACGCAGTAATGCCACCGGTGTTCCTAGCCGGCCGCGGCAGCGATGCCTTATTAATACTTTATTTCTCCAAGCCCGGAGCTGGCAGGAGAGAGCCGCAGATCCCCCTTGCCCCTCCCTCCCCTCCCTCCCTCCCCGTCCTCTGAACTTAGCCTCATCAATTCAGCTACAATTTTGCAGTTCGGATGCAGACACGGGGCCGAACGTGACCAGACCTGGAGGTTTTGGGCTCGCTGCTTGCCAGCGGCTGGGGCCGCCCGCAGGCGGGAGGTGAAGGGGGAGCGCAGGGACAGCGCGGCCCCCGCAGCCCCGGCCTCCCCCGTCTGCCCCGCAGTGCCGGGGTCTGCGCCGGGGTCCCCCGAGAGCCGCACATCTGGATGCTGCTAGCGGGGTCAGGTCCCCCCTCGCCTAGGGCCACAAAACTGGAGTTCAATTAAAAGAAATCACGGTTAACCCTTTGTTTTCCTCATTCCTCTTGCTGTTCCCTGCCCTCTGTCCCGTCCCGGCTCCCCCCTCGCCGTTCCCACATGGCAGGCGGCTGCAGCGAGCAGAAAAGCGAGAGGTTAAAGGGAAGAGTGAAACGCATCCTCTCAAAACCCAAATGGTTTCCTCTCTAGACAACGCTCTCCACCAGCCCCGACAAACAACGCGGGTGGGGGGTGAGGGAGAGGACAGGCTGAGGATCTCAACCGCGAAAGGAAGGGGGAAAAATGCCCTGGAAGGAGCCTCTGTCACCCACGGACCTCACAGGGCACTTCGAGCTGGGGCTGCGGGACCGACAGCGGGGGAGAGCCGGGGGTCCGGGGGAGAAACCACCTGAAAACGTGCCCAGCTCACGGCCTCAAAAACGCCCGAGCCCAACACCCTCAAGATCCCCTGAGCCCACCCCCTCCAAACCCCCTTTGCCCGGCTCCGGGCTGAAGGGACGAACAAATCCGGCCCCCGCCGCGCATCCCCGGCGCTCCCGAAGACGGGAAGGTGCCAAACAGACCCCCCGCCATCCCAGCGGGAGATATTTTAGGAACCCAGCTCTGCATTTTATGGCCAGACGGGCACCGTGACCCCCAGGAGCTTATTTTGCATGTCTGGGGATGACTCGAACGGAGCCTGCTCGGGTCACTCGTGACACCAGCTCGGCCAGGGGTGCTCCGTGCTTCACCTCCTGTGCTTGCTCTCAAACATTTGTAAGAATCCAAGAGATAAGGGAATGAGCGAAGCTGTTACACGCTCTAAAGACAAGCCGAGCATTCTGCTATTTTTCTCCCAAATAACGAACAACAGAAGCTTTGCTTTATTTTTTCTGGGTTTTTTTTAACATCCCCCATAAAAAAAAAAAAAAACAAACAAATTAAGCAAAAACTCAAAACCAAACCCAAAGCCACCCTGGAAGTTATGCCAAACTTTTTGGAAAAGGCTGGAATATTCATAACCTCCGTGCGCCAAGCTCTGAATCATCCTAGGTGGTTGTGCCGTGACTCTGGGTGTTTAACTGTTCTTTGACTGAGTATTTAACTGAGGTTTGAACTGGTATTGAACTGAGTATTTAACTGTTCTTTAACTGAGTATTTGACTGGTATTGAACTGCCTTTACCCAAGAAGAAGGGAGCCGACTCGGGCGGGGGAAGCCGGGCACGGGGCTGAGCAATGCGCGCCCCTCTGGGGCTGCTGCTCGCCCTTTGGATGCACATGTACGTACAGCAGAGGAATTAGGATCTGTTTAATGTGGTCACCACCAGACATCTGGAAAATCATTTCATCTTGGCAACCACGGAAGATTTCAACTGCTTACATCGGGACAGGCTGGTAGAAATCGGTTACTCCTCAATTCTTATTATTTTAATTATTTTTCTCGTTCCCTCCGTTAATGAATGGAACGGAATTGTTGAGCGGCGTTTTTAATTAGTTCAATATCGATCTCAGGCGCTGGGCACGTCCCCACCTCCTCTCCCTTAGGGCTGGGTCCCAGCGGCTGCAGCTCCAGACGGAGAAGGTGAAAACGCCGCGTTTGGCGCGGTCCGAACGAAAGGAATGAGGAGCCGCTGGGGGATGTGGCCTGTAGCTGTTTGGTGTCCAGACCCAAAGGAGTTAACCCTCGGTGCAGTTCGGTGCCAGTCCCTCGCAGAACACCAAGGATTTGGGTTTTCTGTCCGTCACCCACACGGGATTAGCGGGCATCGCTTCCTAATTCAACCCGTCCAGTTATTCCCCAGGAATAAACATAACGAAAACCTTCCCGAGCCCGCTGCAGGTTGTGAATCTGATTTTGGGAATGTGGGAGAGGGGATTGGCTTCTGTCACCCTCTCTGACCCCAGCAGCATCAGCTGAGCTCTCGTTGAGCCCAGCCTGGAACCGTGACCCAACGCGGTGATGGGGAGGGCAGCTCAGAACCCCCAAACATCCACGCCCTGGCTTTGTCGCCAGAAAGTGCCTCACTTCCCTCTGGCTGTGACACTGTCCCCTTCTCTCAACGAGCTTTCAACACTCGTGTATTTACATCACCTGCGCTGGGGACGTTGTGTGTATTTTATATCTAATATTATTATTTTCTCGATAACTTGCTACACATTCTGCTCTCTCTAAACGTAACTCCCGTCATTCTGTACTTGCAGGGGGCCGGAGTTTATCCCTCTCTGGAGGGAAACTCTCCCCCAGTTCCAGCGAACGTTTAAAATCCCCGGCTCTGCCTTTCCTCTGGCACCGACCCCGCCGCAGAAAGGAAAACGCGACGTGTTTTGTTTGTTTTCTAACCCCACATTCGTACAAGCAAAAAGCCCAAACTGCAGCCCTCGGATTCGATCCCCAGAAGCGAATCCCAATTTTAGACCCAGATAATTGGGCAAACCCCCGCTTTTCAGCTGCAGCAATAAAAGGGAATCAGGAGAGGGTCCCAGCCAGAACTGGAGGATCGGGTCCCTCCTCCCTGCAGGAACAGCCCAGGAGATTTGGGAACCTGAAGCCGGGAAGTTGTTCCCCGCTAATCGCTACTAAGTAAAACTTGAAGTCTTAAAAGTGGGGTGGAGAAGAGGCAGGAGCTTTGAAGCTGCGTCGCAATGAGGGGCGAGCGGGGCGAGCGGTGCCCTGGCCGCTTTTATTTGAGTTCCATGTCCCAATAAAACAGCCCCCGCCCTCCCTCCCTCCTTCCCTCCCCCATGCCGCAATTATTGAAAAGCTGAGGCACAAAAAACAAAAATACCGAAGGCCAAAAAAACAGACTGCAGTGCACTAGCTCCGAACGTCTGGCCCCTCGCTTGAGGCCATAATTAATTTGAGATTTATTTTTATTGGAGAACCCAGTCTCGTCTGACCTTAGCCAAACAAGACTTCAGCGAGACCCTTGATGCGCTTGAATGGAACAGAATATTTCTCTCGAACTTCTCTTCAGGCGGCCGTGCCTGCTTTGAATTTGTTCCTCAGACTTCATATATTTGGAGATTTACAGGAAGGATTTAAAGCATTTTTCCCCCTTAGCATTCACTCTCTCTTGTCTTCCCTTTTTGCTTCCCTTTCGCTCCACACCTCCTCTCTTTCTAAACACGGGGCCGGGAGGGCTGGAATACAGAATTCCCTGGATCCAGCATATTGGGAGAGGGGCGGTTTTCTGTAAATCGGGAAAGAATGGAGCCATTAAAAGGTCGCGGAGCTGGGGAGGGGGGTTGGTTGCTGCTGCCTAAAGACGGAGGTCACTGCAAAAGCTCGTCCCTTGTGCCCGGGAGTCTGGTTTATTTTAGAAAGCTCCAACACGCCACAGTTCCAGGAGAAAAACAACTTTTCTCCCACCTCGACTTCAACTCAAGCCGTGTCTCGAAGGTAAAGCGGGGAAGGAGCAGTGCCAGCCCTTCCCTGAGAGCGCGGGGCTGAGCACGGGGACGTGCAGAGGGGTTTTCCTCTCTAAAGCAGAGACGTCGGTGCAAACAAGACCGAAATCCTTAAGCACCGAGTTGTCACAAGGCGTTCACCAACGACTTGCTAAAGCCCGACGGTTCCGCAGCGTTTGTGATCCCAGAAATGGGTGTCAAAAAAAGGAAAATAAAGGGAAACGCTCGGGTGTACTCGGAATTAGTGATCGCGGAGGGTGAGTGGGATGGGGGAGTTCACAGCAGCTTCTGCCCGCGAAGCCGCTGCAGTCCCCACCTTCTCTGGAGGTGCCTGTCCCGTCCTCCCGAGCCCGGGGGAGAGCGGCTGGAATCCTCCGGGATGGCAGGAATGGGGAAAAGGGAAAAAAGAACGAGCAGAAACGGATGAAGCGCTGGAGGACGCACTCAGTAGGAACATCAGCACCCGGACCGGGGAAAAACCGGTCCAGGGAGGCTCTGGTTTTCCCTTTCCTGCCAGGCTCAGGTTCTCCAGCTGGTCCTGGGAACAAGGGCAGGTTTCTGCCTGCTCCACCCGCGCATCCCTGAGCACCTGCGGGCTGACCCCTCCGCAGCGCCTTCCCCTCGCTCGGGCCATCACGCACCGATCCCGCCGCAAAACAAACGAAATCCCGGGATTTTCTTTCCTGGCAGCCTGTCCCCTGCTCCTGTTCGGCGGGACAGGGACGTGTCCGTGCCAGGATTTGGCAGTGCCCACCCCAAAGAAAACCTCACTGTTTTGTCCTTAAAAGAAGGATTTACCCCCTCTCTCTTTAGGGCTTCTGTAAACTTTCCAGGCGCAGGGAGAGCAAGAACAAACCAAATATTGTTCCCAGCCACGCAGCCCCTTTTCCCTCCATGAATATCCTTCTTTGTGCTGCAGCACAAACCTTAGGGTGCGTTAAAGCCGGGCTTAAAGAGGGAACCCGGCTTCAGAAGGAAAAGGGCTCCAGGAGAAGGAAGGAGAAGGAAGGAGCTCCAGAAGCAGGAAAAGGGCTCCAGGAGTGGAAAAGGGCTCCAGGAACAGGAAAAGGGCTCCATGAGAAGGAAAGGAGCTCCAGGAGGAGGAAAGGAGCTCCAGGAGCAGGAAAAGGGCTCCAGGAGGAGGAAAGGAGCTCCAGGAGGAGGAAAAGGGGTGCCAGGAGCAGGAAAGGGGCTCCAGGAGCAGGAAAGGGGCTTCAGGAGGAGGAAAGGAGCTCCAGGAGCAGGAAAGGGGCTCCAGGAGGAGGAAAAGGGCTCCAGGAGGAGGAAAGGAGCTCCAGGAGGAGGAAAAGGACTCCAGGAGGAGGAAAGGAGCTCCAGGAGCAGGAAAGGAGCTCTAGGAGGAGGAAAGGAGCTCCAGGAGCAGGAAAAGGGCTCCAGGAGGAAGAAAGGAGCTCCAGGAGGAGGAAAAGGGGCTCCAGGAGCGGGAAAGGGGCTCCAGGAGGAGGAAAAGGGCTCCAGGAGGAGGAAGGGAGGGAGGCTCAGCCCGGCCCCGGCTGGCTCGGGGCGGGCAGGGCAGGGGAAGCGAAAGCAGAAGCGCTGAGTGTGCGAGGAGGAGGCGATACAGGGGCACACGAAGCGTTTGGATGTTGCCCAAGGGCAGAAGAAAAGCGCGGGTGGATAATGAACCCCCAGAATGATTCTCGTGCCGCCTTTCCACAGCCTGGCGGGGCGGCGGGGAGGGAGGGCTGCTGTGGCCCCGAGGAGCTCGTGGCAATGGGAATAATTCAAAAATCAGTATTCAGAGGTCACAGTGCTTTGCTTATGGCCCTAATTCCTTCCATGCCCCTCCTGTCAGGAGTCCAGCACTGTCTTCTTTTAGCATTTAATTTCCCAATTATATTCCATGTTTCATTCCCTAAAGTCAAGTCCCCATGTTTAGATGAGATTGGCACCCTCTGGCACACGGTGAATTATTAAATACTCACAGGTCAGTCAATCCCTAATGGTCTGAGGAACAGAAATTACTTAACAGTTCTGCAGAATCAGCCATGAAGGATGAAATTTATTTTTTATTTCTATGAATTCCCAGCCCTCCATTGAGTTAAGGCCCCTACAAGAAGTGAGCACGAGAGAGAACTCTGAGTCAGGAGTTCTACGGGGCTGGGTTCCCCTGTCAGGAGTTCTGTGGGATCTGTTATCAGTGCTTTCCATGTCCCCTCTGTGCTGTGGTGGAAATCGAGGTTCCAGCACTGAGAGCTGAGCTCCAATCCAAGGGACTCCCCATAAAAATCCTTGTTAAAACAAAGCGTTTTCGAATGAAATCCTCCTGCAGCTCCCTCACCTCACCTCACCCCTCAGTCTGCCTTTGGAAAGCCGTGACGAGAACCCCGTGGCCTGGAGGTGCTCATGGGATATTGGCTGAGTTTGTTCCTCCTGGGAATTCCTGTGCAACCCCCTCTGGCTCCAGCCCACAGAGAGAGGCATTTTCTGTCCATGGCACAGAGGAAACCTGGAGCTGATGCACCCTGTCCATCTGTTGGGGAGGATTTGTAGGAAAGATCAATCCCAATCTCTCTTTTCCCGGTGGAATCCCACTACATCCCACAAAAGTAACCAAGAAAATACTTCTCCCATCCATAAGACAGCAAATAAGGTTTTGTGGAGAAGGAATGACATGAAAAATAATAATAATAAGAAGAATAGACACAGAAAGAGAGAGAAATTAGGACTCAATCTCCTCTCAACCTTCTGCTTCTCAAACCTTGTGCTCCCCAGAGCCAGGGAAGCCCTCGCGGGTGGGTGTGGGGAAGCAGGAGGGGGGGAAGGCAGCGGGGTCTCAGGGGAGCAGCCCCTGCTCAGCCCCGAGCTCCCTCCTCCGGGAGCGCGTCCATGCCCGCATTTCCCACTGCCCGGAACACCCACCGACCCCAGCTCCTCTGGGAATAACCCAGGCACCGTCAGCACCTCTCTGCTCCCTCTGGATGCACTTGAGTCACTGGAAGCTCCGAGGGGCAGAGACTGACCTCACCCATGTGTTTAAGGGTCAAACTTCCCCACATTTCATTCTTTTTTGAACAGGTCTGAGCTGCCCAGGTACCATTTGGTCCCGCTGGGACAGGGCTGCCCAACTCAAACCATTGAGAGTTGGTGGCAAATATTTCCTTTGTCTCCAGAAGATTTTGGATCAGACTCCATCAAAATCCCGTTGATTTTTTTAAGCACAGGAATTAATCCTTTCCCCGGTGCCATAAGGGTGGGAGAAGCTCTGCAGACAAAACAGCAGAGACAGAATTCTTGCCCAAAATAACGCCAGCTGAGGAGGAAGGGCTGGGTTAGAGGTAGAGCCCAGCACCTCACAGCTCATCCCTCCCTCCACGCTGTGCGAGTCCCACCTGGGGAGCTCTTCCTGGTGGACACGGCACAAACTTTTGGGAAGAGAGCCCTGCCCCCGCCTTTTGTGCTTCACGAGGAGCCTGCCCCGACACAGACACGGACAGGCTCCCCCAGTCCTGCTGGAGTGTTCAGTTATTCACGCCTGGGTCTCGGTTCCACTGAATTCCAAAGGAATTTTGCTCCTAACTGGAGCAGCCCAGGATCTGCCTCCCGCCCCAGGGCGGTGGCACCACACGGGAGGATGACACGGGGCCTTCATCTCCTCGCTGCGCTCGGGGCATCCCGGGGCACTGCCCACACCCCCAGCTCCGAGGGCAATCCCGGCCACAGCCAGGCACGGGCTGGGGAACATCTCCCTCTGCTTGGACTCGGAGGGGATCTGCCTTCCCCCGACCTCAGTCTCAGCTGTTTTCCACAGGGTTTCTGTCCTTCTGAACCTGGTCCAGAACTTCATGAGCAAAATTAACTCACCAACATTCCCTGAAACACCAAGATGGGAGTGGGATTTTGGGGGATATCAACCCAACGGCGAATCCTGCCCATTCCTGGTTGGATTTGTTGTAGAAATGTGGAGCAGCTGCACAAGCTCACCCGATGCCACCTGACCTGGCATCATCCCAAGCTGGCATTCCCACTGCTGATGGTCCCAACAAGCCGCCCAAACTGAGCCATAACCTCGGGATTATTCACAGGAATCATCCCCAATAATGTGGATGCCCACGAAAATCCCAGCCGGGGCACGGATCATTGAGAGAGGGAAAGGGGGGGAAAAGAGAGACCGAATTCCTGTAATAAATTATTCATTACAAATTATCCACCCAGCTCTAGTTAACACCCTCCTGTGTTTCTTCAGGGACAGGAGAGGTTGTGGTTTAGATTTTCTCTAAGTGTTGCTGCATGCAGGGTTTGCCTCAAACGTGTAACCCAGATGTCCCAGGCTTGGTTTATTTACATTCTTGGGAACTGTTGTGAAAAAAACCCTATAGGATGTCAAATATCATACAGAGCTCCGCTGAGGTATAAAGGGACAAGGCTGTGCCAACCCTGCTTTGGTTTTTGTTTTAACCTTTAAAAAAGAAAGAGGCAGAAATGGCCCATCAAAATACACAAAATAAATATATGTATATATGCAAACAAGTATTTTAAAGTGCAAGGTCTGGTAATATCAGTTCAAACCAAAACAACTGAAGCTAATTTTCCCACTAAATTGCGTGGAAATGCTCAAGGAAAACCACCAGGAACACGGGAAGAAATCCCAGTGTTACACAGCACTGCCTGGTGTGACAATCCATTGCTCCAGCAGCTGAAAGAGATGTTTGCCTTTAACTCATTCAATATTTCCCCCCTCTAAATCCATTCTGAAATGGACCTTCCAGGAACCACACAACTCCACGGATCATCCTGCGCCTGGGATTCAGGAGCTGGCACAGCGGAGAAGAGAAATGAAATTTAGCTCTGGTTCGGGACTAAGGGGGGCTGGGAGAGCAGAAAATGGGAGGGAAATTCAAGGAACCACGATGAGAGAACGCTGGGATACAACCCTGGGATATGACCCGGCAGCACAGCCCCACGGCTGTGGTGGTTCCAGAGCAATAAACCAGGACCTTTCTGGGATTTAGGACACTCTGACTGTAGGATAACCCAGCAAACCCAGCACTGATGCAGGAGGAAAGACAAAGCCCACCTGAGCTCATTGTTTGTCCCCAGTGAGACAACTTTTGACTCAACCCTGCACATTTCCAGAATGATAAATTTGATATTTCAGCCTCTGCCCCCTCTCCCACCGAAGATCAAGGGATTTTTTTCCTGCTAAATTCAGTAAGAACAGGAATGAGATTTTCAACCAATACAAACAACCGTGAATTCGGGAGGATTGGAATTTTTGACATTACCTGTTTAAAGATGCTGTCAGGTCTTACCTTGACGTAAGACGAAGTGTCTGGTACAGTCTGAAACATCCTTACTGCTTTATTAGATATATTTAAAGGTCCTAAATTTGACCTGAAATAAACCATACAAATACTCCAGGTCATATGTATGCATATAGAAAAGTAAAGGAATAAAGCCTGGTTTAAATAATAAGATTGGTACTAAAATTTAGAGGGGAATGATCAAACATTTAAGCGTAACTTTTAAAGGACAGAGAACCCCACCAACACAGCAACGAGAATCAAGTGAGAGACTCAGAGAGCAGGGGTTTATTTCTGTTGTTTTGGTTTTTCCTTTGGATTCCCCCTCCTCCTCAGGAAAAGAGCCTGCCTCACTTTTGACCAGAGCGGAGGGAAACGTTTGACACTTGATTAACTGAATTTCTTGGCCAACAATTAAAAGCCAGCTGAAATACTCGTGTTTTCATGTCGAGCCTAGTTAACCCCATTGACTCGTACCCCAAGGTTTCCCTGGGCTGAGTGAGGGGCCGTTGCCTTTCCTGGCTCATTAAAACCATCCCGAGCCATTAACCCGCCGGCCCCGGCTGATTTAAAGAACCGTCCTCACCAGCAATAATTAAACCATAAATTAAAAAATATCCCGAATGGAAGCATCGCTGCAAATATTAAAAGAACCCTCGGGGTTGTCAATCCCGTTTCTATTTCGGCTCCTGCTCAGACTTTATCTCAGACTTTCTGTGCTCCTAAGACTCGATGAGCTCCTGATGAACAGTTTGGGTTTTTTTTTGCCTCCAACCCCCAAAATCGTCACTGCAGAGACGCAGAGATGAACAAGGATGGTGAAAAACGGGACGGTGTGTGGGAAAACAGACCCGCAGTCACCGAAACATCCGACAACCGATTTTATTCGTCCTTCCCGCTCCTCTCGGGGTCTTCAGTCCTTCTGGAACGCGCCAGAAACCAATCCGCCAAGTATAATTAGCTAAGTGTAATTAGCTAAGTGCAGTTAGTGCATCATTAGGAAGCATCCCCAGCCTGCCGCCCCCAAGTGCTGCTGTTCCGTCCCGTTTTCCCGGGAGGGAAGGGAAGGGAAGGGCAGAGTCGAACGCCGACCCGGGAATTACCGCAGGACAGGGATCTGCCGGGACGCGCGGGATGCGCCCAGAGCCGCGCGGGCAGCCCGCACCCCGGGCTCGCTGGAATGGGGTTTTTCCAAGCCCTCCAGGAAAAGCTGGGGGGTCCTGACTGCGCCTTGTCCGGGTCTAACCCGAGCCAGCCCCGGGTTAATTACAGAGCTGCCTTAACGAAGCTGCCCGGCCGCTGGAGCTGCGCCCCGACCTGCGGAGCTGCGACCCCGCAAATCCGGGGACACCCCCGCGCCCCCGAAACATCCGCGGAGTTAAGGGAAAGGAAAAAAAGAAAAAACAAACAAAACAAACAAACAAACAAAAAAAACAAACAAACAAAAAAACCCCAAAGGGAACTTGAAGATCACCCCTTCTGTGAGACTGACAGGTTTCTCTATCTGCACGTAACCCCCCTTTTATTGATTTTTCAAGTATTTATTGCGCGTCCAGCTGGCACGGGAGGGCAAGCGGCTCTAAGGCGGACAATGTGTTTCTGATAAGTACAATTCTTTTTTTCCTGTCGTCCTCCCTCCTAACACATTCCAGTTTCTTTCGCTTCTGAACTTGCGCTGGGGGTGGGGGCAGGCAGAGTGGAGGGACGAGGTAATTTTGCCTCTCCAGTAAATTTTCTGGGGTCAAGGATTCCCATATTGGTTTCCCCCGCTCCCCTCTTTACCCCTGATTAGCGTCCCCCCCCGCCTCCTTTACCTCCCTGTTGTAATTACGCCTGTGCATGTAAATAAATCCATCTGCATATTTTGGAGCCGGTTCTCGAGAGTCTGCAGTGGATTATTTATCAATCGTCTCGCCCTGCCAGCGTCAGCCGCGATAGAAAAAGGCCTCCTAAACTCCTTTTCGAGTCGCTCATTCTCGTTGCCGTGATTGAAAGGACTCACCTCTCAGACCCTCTGCCCTCAGCCAGTGGCAGAGCAGTTTGTAAAGATCCAGGCTGAGAGCAAACCCCAGCTCCCCGCCAGCTGTGGGTCCCTGCTCCTGCCGCTGCAGTTTTGCGGGGAGAAGAGAGATTTCAACTTGTTGGATCCAGAGCAGCGCTGAAGTTAAAATTCCCAGCCCGTCCAGACAGGCTGCATCAAGCAGGCTTTTCCTCAGGGGGCTTCTGCGCTGCTCGCGGCTCCAGGACGTGCTTTGCTTTCCTTTCCCTCGCTTCTCTGCCCTCTACTTCTCATTTGATTTCCGTTTGCCCCCCTTATCAATATTCCAGCTGTTCCCTCCGATTATTCGTGGCCATGGGACATCCTCGCCCCACGAGCCCTCCTGGCGCTACGAGCGACTT
>VZRO01000863.1:300394-320422 GCA_013397915.1 Daphoenositta chrysoptera
CTTCAAAAAACACACCAAAAAAAAAAAAAAAAAAAAAAAAAAAAAAAAAAAAGAAGAGGAAAAAAATTCACAACTTTTTAAAAAAAATATTGCTGAGGAGTCAAGCCGAGAAGAGACGCTGAGTGGAGCTCAAGTGCTACTTTAAATCCCCGTTTTTAAAATAAGGAAGTTTCAAATATCCGTTTTTAAATCATCGTTCCTTGTTTTGAGTTTTTTTTCCCTGACTCTTACCTAGAAAAGAGTTGTTAACCCATTTCCCCTGCAGCAGGACCGAAAGCATGACGGAGCACACTGCAGATGTCCGCGGCTGGGAAAGCGGGATGGAATCGGCTCCAAACGATTCTTTTGGATCAAGAATTCCGCATTTCTCCCTGCAAGCCGAAACCTCCGGCTCTTTTTCGCTATTTCATAAGAGCCTATCAAATAGTAACGCGTTCAGGAGGGAGAGGAAACACATCTTCAATCCAGGGATGTATTTTTCCCCATCGGAGTCACGTTCCTGGTGCATTTTGTCATCTCAGAAGCCTTCGCACACAATATTTTGCGCTAACCTGGGCAAAAATTTCCAGGGATTTTAGTACAACATCAATTTAAAATGCAACCCTCAGAAGGGTTACCAAAACTATTTGGAAAATGTTCTTCCATTCTCTATTCTCTTTCTCCCCTTCCCGGCTTTGCCCCAAATTCCAACATATTGAAACATTTTTCTCCTTAATAAGAGGAACATATAAAGCGGAGGGGTGAAAGGGCAACCTGGGAGCCGTGCCTTGAGCTCCGCACACAATTTACTCCCTGGTAGACGAGGCGTTTAGCATTCCTCCCAATTTCCAAGGAAAACAGACTCAGACCTGGACCCAGCGACCAGGGAGCTCGCCGCTTTTTAATATAGAAATTCTTGGGATGCTTTGTTGTTGTTATAATTGTTGTTGTTTGTGGCCAGAGGAACCTTTTCCCTCAAGGTGAGGGGACGGGGATTTTAGGGAGAAGCTGCTTTGGGATGGGAGGAAAAGCAAAGCGACAGGAGAGACTCGCGAGATGCGCAGGAGAGAAGGGATGGGGGAGCAAATAGGAAAGGGAACAGGGACAAAACCCTCCAAAATCAAAAGCAGCGTTGTCATCATTACAGGATTTTTAAAAATCGCGTGCACGGGGTTAAAAATGCTCTTTCCAAGCCTTAATCTCATTATTCTGCGGGGATGGGAACAGCTCTGCACAGCCGAGCCGGCCGGGGACCGAACGGGCTCACGTTTCAAAGTCATCGCTCACTCTTTTCTCACGTTCCCACGTGTGAATTACACCGAACACGGCGCACGGGAGGAGCCCCGAGGGCTCCGCTCTGGTGTTCGCTGACGCCTCTTCCCGTTTTCCTGGCGGGGCAGGGAACCCGCGAGTGCATCTCTGCCCCGTCCCCTTATTTTCCTCTTATTTTCCTGCACGTTTTCAGCAATCTCAGCCGGACTCCGGCGGGGACCCCCGAGCACACGCACAACCTGCAATGAAATCACCTTTAAAGGTTGGCGTTAACAGGAATTTGGGATGTAAAGCACTCCCAAGTCCAAGGGGAACCCCTGCCCAGAATCCCGAGCTGGGTTTGCTGCCCCTTGTAACCAAACCCCACAGCCGAGGGGAGAAACCCATGTGGCCAGATCCAGCCATCCTGGGAGCTTTACTAGCCCAGAAGAAAATTGCTGGCAAATTGGAAACAGCTGGAGCGTCGGAGACTGAAAAAAATCCCAAGCCCACCGCCCCCCTGCTCTCCTGGGCAGGGAGAGTCGCAGGGGTTTTGTTTACACGAACATCTCGGAGGCAGAGCCCGCATTTCAAGTTTTCCTCCCCAAACCGCGGGTGACTTGTTCGTAAGCAACATTTCAGCATCCATCAGCGGCGGAGATTCTTTAAAGATGCCGGTGAAAGCCTCCCCTCGCCCCCGCGGCAGGGGAGAGGAGTGTCCCTGTCGCCTTTAACGGGGTGCGAGCCACACAAAAGCAGCGGTTTCGGCCCCAAAGGGTTTTATCCCGGGGTACCTGACAAGTGCCGCGCTCCCATCCCGTTGCTGCGACAAACGGAACGGTGCAGAAGCTCCGAGCCCCGCAAAATGTGCTCTTTTCATGTTTTCTATTTATTAGCTCCGTTAAGAGAAAACAGACTCATACGAGTCCCAAATGGAGGCAGGGTATTAAAAGAGGCATGTGAATGCTCCAGCAATTACAGCTGAATTTGATTAAAAACGTCATGAGGGCTGCAAAGGCAGGAGTTACCTGATCCACTCAGCCCGAGGTTGCTTTAGGATGAATTATAACACAATTCATTTTATTTTAATAGGTCGCTATAAGATTAACTGTTTAAGGATGGAGCCGCGCTGTAAATGTTTACATCAAACCGGAGAGAAGCGAACTTTCCTTTCGGCTTGTTTAGAAATCATGTTTATTACATTTTAAAATTCCTCAACATGTTAATTAGGAAGAAGGGGAAAGTCCGGGAAGGCAGATGGAGCTCCAGTGCTTGACATGGAACCACACACACGCTGCTGGGCTTCAGCTCCTCTCTCCTGGCAGGAAAATGTGGGGTTTTCAGCCGGCCACCCCCGTTTCCACGTGCTGTGGGGAAATAACGACAACAACTTGTTTGGCCCCTGCTCCTCTCCCAGAATTTATCGGCACCTCAAAACTGGGGCCCGTGGCCCAGGAGAGCAGCCGCAGGTGAGGTGACAACGCTGCCCCATGAAATTGGCCACCACCACACCCAGATTTGGGTGTTTGGAGGGAAAACGGGGAGATCCATGGGTGGCAAAGGGCGGAACCCCGCGGGAATGCAGAATCCCAAACACCTTCCACATCCTGCTCCCACTGCAGGGACTGGCACTTCGTGCTTCAAGGGGCACAGACTTGGTATCCCACCGGGGAGTCCGGGAGGTGGAACAAAACCAGGCTCCTGAATCCCCCTGGATTCCTGCATTCCGGGAAGGAATGGTGAAACAGCTGCCATGGAGAGGTGTCCAGCTGGGTTTGCATCTGCTGTGCTGCTGGGGAGTTCGGGGACCAGAGAAGAGCCCTCTGTGGCTGCAAATTCTGCCTTTTCCCTGTGCTGTCTCTTAGCAGCATCTGACACAAAAGTACTTTTGCATAGCTGGAGCAGTTAAATTGAATTAAAATTAGCCATATACCTGAAATTAAATTATTAGTCTGAGAGGAAGATCCTCCCTGTTACAATTTATTTTCATTTGCCATCGATAAGAAGGACAAATTTAGAATTTTAGCATGAAAAATATTTTCTGCTATAAATTACCATTGCAAGAAGGTTTCTATTCAGAGCACTCAGAAAGCCCCATTTCAGTGCGAATCTGCTCTTTCATTGCCACTAATTAATTTAATCATTAAAGGCACTTTGATGAATTCCACTGAAAATCAGCAAACCCACTATAAATATTTTTGGGAAAAACATTTCAGCTTCTCTAAATCACTCTCTAGCAGGAAAAACACCTTTGAAATAGAATACGCTTCACCCTAATATTGGTGATGGATGTGATCAGAGTATTCAAATAAATAATCATAAATTATTGATAAAATCATTATCACAACACAGGGAAAGCTTTAGTTCCAGAGATAAAATGAGGGCATAGGGAAAAAGGGATTGCTGTCATTGTAGGATTCTATATTATTCCTGAAAAAGGAATGTTAGGTGAAGGTTCATGAATGCCCCAGGAATTTTAATTTCCTTGTTCCCTGTCTGTATGATGGGAACGAGAACCTTTCTCTTTTCACCGTCTGGACTTGGGGACACATTTGGAGTATTTATTTCGAGGAGTGTTTATTGTGAAGTTACAAAAAGTGAGAGTTTGGTGTTGCTGTTAAATCCTGATTATTTACAAAACCATCGGCGTTTCCATTCCTGTTGTTTATGAACATCCAAAGAAATTATTTACTCTCTGTGGGATGTCATGGAACCCTGTTAAACCAGTTTGGGCTGGGGACTGGTGTGAGCCTCAATCCACGTGGGTTTCCACCAGTCCTTAGAGAGATCCTCCTGAGGTGGGGTGGGAGGGTTCCAGTGACGTTTCCTGGACAAGGAAAGCTCCACGGACAAAAGGCAGGAAGGAACGTTTAGGGATGGGGTGATGAGACCTTAGACCCCGTGGCAATGGGGTGGGACAGGAATCCCGGGGCAGAGGGATCTAATGCTGCAGTGGCAGAGGTGGGACAGGAATTTCATCCCCGTGGCAGAGCATCGGATCCCCATGGCAGAAGTGGGACAGGAATTCTTGTGGCAAAGGGATCTAATCCCTGTGGGATTCCAGAGATCCTCCCGAGGTTGTGTGGGGTGGGATGGGAGGGTTCCGGTGACATTTCCTGGACAAAGAAAGCTCCACAGACAAAATGCAGGAAGAAAAGTGTAGGGATGGGGTGATAAGACCTTAAACCCCATGGCAGTGGGGTGGCCAGAGGTGGGACAGGAATCCCGGGGCAGAGGGATCTAATCCTGCAGTGGCAGAGGTGGCACAGGAATTTCTGTGGCAGAGGGATCCAATCCCACAGTGGCAAAGGTGGGACAGGAATTTCATTCCTGTGGCAGAGGCAGGACAGGGATCCCACAAACCCCTCACCCCACACAAGCTCTGCTCCTCCTGAGCAGGTCCCACTCTCCCGGGACCTCTCTGCCCTGGAGACTCCTCTTTTTCCCAGGATTTTTGTGTTCAGCCCCTTCAGCGCCCATTCAGTGACAGAACACCCTGGGCCATGATGTCCCACCTCGCAGTGGCACCTGGGTGGCCCTTGGTGACAGCACTGCCACCCCCCGAGCTCTCTTCACCACAGAGATCCCTGCCCAGCTGACGCTGACCAGAAAAATAGAAGAAAAGAAGGAAAAGGAATGAAAAGCAAACCTCTTCCTCCAGCAGAGTTTTGCCTCTTTGGCAAAGAGAAGTGGCCGTGACCCCAGGCTCCCCGCAAGATTGGCTGTTGCTTTGCTTTTCAGTAAATTTTACATGAAGCACCTCTTCTAGAAGAGATAAAAATCTTTTTTTTTGGGATGTAAAATTTGAGGTTGCCCTCCTGCTCCTTGTATAGCCTTTGCTTACTCTGTGATTGCCTCTTTCCTCTTTTTTTTAAGCAAAACCCTAAATTCTTGTCTTGATTCTCCCTCGGAGCCTCCCTGGCCAACCTGGGCTTGAGCTCTCCTGCTCAGGAGAGACCAGGCAGCCCCTGAAGTTCCTTCTGGAGTTCTGAAGGGGCTCCACCTGCTCTGATCTCCACAGAAAAACAACCAACCAAGAAAATGCATCCAGGATTTCATCCCAGAGATTAGTTCCTTGAAAATATCTCACCTTGTGAGATCCACTGTGGATGGTACAGGAGGGGAGCAGGAGGGAGGAGAAAGGCAGCTCCATCAAAAGGCCGCATAAACAGCTGGAGAAATGAAAAGGAATAAAAATCCCCTAACCCCAAGGTGAATTAAAGGAAATAAATGACTGAAGCAGGAGCTTGATACGATTCCAGGGGTTTGACATGGAAGTGTGTTTCCCATCCCATTCCTCCGCCGAGGTTTCTTTTCAAATCAGATGAACCATAAAATAAAGAGGAAATTTCGAACAACCAGAATGGTGTTTTCCAGCCCTTCCCCCGCGGGGCTCTCCCTTGAAGAGCTCTGGTACCTCGGCCCTTGTCTCCCCACTGTCCCGACAGCTCAGGGGGCTCCAGGCAGAATAAAGGGTTCCCTGCCTGCTGCTGCTGGAGCAGCCTTTCCTTGGGAAGGTGCTTTGTGGGGAATAACGCTCCCAGCGGGAGAGGAGCCGTGATCTGGGAATCTCCCTGGCTGGTGTTACCAGTGAGAGTTTGCTGAAGTGGCTCCGTGTCGGGGCTTTGCCGTGCACTGACGGGGCCTCCCGGACATCCCGACCAGAACAGGGACAGCAGGAGAGGCCCAGGGCAACTCTGACCAATTTACGGGCCAGAGAAGCTGTCTGGGACAAGAAGGAAGTGCAAGGAGAGGAGATGGGAGAAATGAGGATTCCATAGAAGGGTTTGGGTTGGAAGGGAACTTGAAGATCACCTCATGCTGTGGGCAGGGAATCTTCCACCAGCCTCTGACAGCAAAAGCGTGGAGGGGATGAAACTGGGATTCCCAGGAAAAGGAGTGGGGTGACAGAGGAATCTGTAGGAATGGAGAGGGAAGGCTTGGTTTACTCTGTGCCAGTGATGGAAAGCACCTGAGGAACACCCTGGGACCCACGGCAGGGATGGAACTGGAGCTTTAAGGCTGCTCCAACCCAAACCATTCCGGGATTCTGTGAGTGCCCTCAGAGGTGCCTGGGCCAGGGACAGTTCCTGGAGCCCTGTTTAGCTCCAGGGCCTGAGCACAGCAATCCTGGGACAGTGGGGCAACAGCGGCAGCAAAACTGGAGCTGCTGGAGCAGGGTAAGTGCAGAACAGCAGCATCCAGAGCAGGGCTGGAGAGAAACCCATCACCCAACCACATCAAAATCCACCAACTCAGAGTTCAGTCAGTAAAACCTGAGCCAGAACAGAGCTGGGGTGGCCCAGGGCTCTGCCCTGAGATCAGTGGCACTCTGCTCTCCATGGGGCTGCCTTTCCTCTCGGTAGCTCAGATATGAAGGGTCTGTCATAAATTACAGAGTTTAAGGTAAAACCAGAGCAGCTGCCCCAAAGAATGGAGTTTGCAGAAGTTTTCCTGCTTAGAAACAACCATCAGAGCATGAAAGCTTCCTCCAGCTGGTTTTTAGAGGAAGAGCACACAAACCTCCCTTTTCCATCCCACAGCCATGCTTAGGACAGTTTTTGGGCTGCCAGAACAATGTCAGCTGCTGTTCTTGGATATAATTAGCCCAGATATTTTTGTGTTTGAAATACATTACAGACGAACCCACACACTTTTCCAGTTACCACCAAACTCCTTGTGCACATGGGGATGACAGGTGGTTATAAAAACATCCTGGTGGTCATAAAAACCTCCTGGTGCCCATGTGAGCAGCTCCCGCCTCGTGCTGTGGGTTCTGAGCCCCGCTGGTGGCACAAGGACAAAGACCAGGTGATCCTCCGGGGCCCAGGGAGCTTCTAGATTTACAGAGAACATCAGAAACCCCGGGTGTGACCCACCCAGCCCGGAGCTGGGCCCAGCACGTGCTCCCAGTCCCGCAAAACCAAGAGGTTTATTTCAGGATTGAGGGGCTTCAGTTTGGGCTCCTCACTGGAAAACATTCCAGGAGTGTAAAGGGCTCAGGATGTTTCCCTTCTCCACGGCAGGCACGGCCCGCTCCAGGCCCACCCGCTCTGCCCGCCGCGAGCGGCAGTCGTGACAGAGTCGTGACAGAGTCGTGACAGAGTCGTGACACCGAGTCACATCCTCGGGACTCCGGAGGTGTCCGGTTGCTGGCTCAGCTTTGTTGACCCTGCTCCAGCCCCATTTCCTGGCGTTATCTCCCCCAGCAGATTTCCCCTGCTGCCGCTCCCTCCCTCCCGCGGCCCATAAACACTCGCATCTCCGCAGGCCCGGTCTGGGCCCGCAGCTTGCCGGGAGCAGATAGCAGCAGATAAGGGGCCAGGCCACATTGTCTTTTTCCAGTTCACTTTTAAATCTGAAAATTGTTTGCTTAAGGAAAAGGAAATGTGCCTGTGTGTGCTGGGGGGCAGCGGGAGGGGAGGGGGAAGAGGAAGGGAGCTGCTTCAGAGACCAAATTGGGGCAGACGAGAGGGAGGATTGATGGAGATTGATGAGGGCAGTTCAGTGCAGGTCCCGGTGCAACAGCCCCTTGGAAGCCCGGTGCTCCCGTTATCCCGCCCTGTTCCCAAAGGGAGGGGATTCTGCAGCAGAGCCTCGGCATCAGCATCTTCCCCCAGGCTCTCCAAGGCCGGGTTTGGCTGGAGTGACACCCAGCTCCTCAGGCTGGGAAGGACTTCGGGCTGCACCCACATGAGAGGAGTTCTGCCAAGTCCCGTGGTGGGACTCAGTCACTAAACCAGTAAAAATTCCAGTGTAAACACATTTATACCCAGTGCTCTAACTGGGATGGTAGGAAACCACTATCCCTGCAGTCTGGCATCCTGTATGGATGGAAAGTGCTCTTTATTCCATGGCCCTGCAGTGCTGGGTGACATCTTGTCACTTGTTCTCATCGGCAGAACAAACTTATTTCATTTCCCAGGTGCAGGGCAGGTCAGGGCTCACAGCAGGGTTTGGGAAGCACAGGAGGGGCTCAGGATTCACTGCAGGGTTTGGGAAGCACAGGAGGAGCTCAGGACTCACTGCAGGGTTTGGGAGGGGCTCAGGATTCACTGCAGGGTTTGGGAAGCACAGGAAGGGCTCAGGATTCACTGCAGGGTTTGGGAAGCACAGGAGGGGCTCAGGATTCACTGCAGGGTTTGGGAAGCACAGGAGGGGCTCAGGATTCACTGCAGGGTTTGGGAAGCACAGGAGGGCCTCAGGACTCACTGCAGGGTTTGGGAAGCACAGGAGAGGCTCAGGACCATCTCCTGATGGTGCTGATGTCAACAAACCCCACTGCTGTCTGCACTGGGTGCAAGGCTTAGACCCTTTTTGGGTATAAATTTGGAGATACACAGATGTATTCCCTGGGAAGCTGGGATACAGCAGGGATGGAGCCAGCACAGGGGAACCTGAGGGGCTGATCCTTCTCTCTGGACACACTCGAGATCCAGGCAGCTCTGAGGTGCAGGAAACACCCACATTGTCACACAGCTTTGGGAACAAACAAGCAGAAATGGGGGAATTATCATGGAATCCCAGAATCCCAGACAGGTTTGGGTTGGAAGAGACCTTAAAGCCCATCTCGTTCCAAGCCCTGCCGTGTGCAGGAACACCTTGCACACCTCATCCGTTATGAGGCCTGAGAAAGCAAAGAAGAAATTGGGCTGGCCCTTGATGCCTTCCTTATCAATGGGCCGGGCACGCCTCATTTGGAAAACTCATTTCCTGGGATCAGAGAGGCTCTGATGGAGCTCCAGGAGCCGGGAGGGGAATGTGAGGCACAGACTGAGCTAGTGACCACGCAGCAGCTCCTCGACCTGTGTGCAAAGAAAAGTCTGAGCCTCTGGAAGTGAAGGGGTCCTGGTGGGACTGACAGAACCCCCTGGATGCAGGGAATGGGTGTGGGGATGGGTGTGGGGATGGGGTGGGGATGGAGTGGGGATGGATGTGGGGATAAAGCACTGATGTGCTTTGTCCCAGGCAGTTTTTATTCTGCCTCACAGAATATTCTGTCCTTCTGCAGACTGGAGACGAGAGCAGGGCTCCATTCCCGAATCCCTGTGGGGACAGCTGTTTCCAGTGCCACGGCTGGGTGCTGCTGGACGTGGGAATGCTGAGGGCAGAGCTGGGACAGGATGGAGGGAACAGCAGAGCATCCCTGCTCCCAGAGAAACTGGCCAGGTCTCATACAGGGTGTGCCTGGAGCATCACCTCGGTTATTTTAGGAAGGAAGAGCAGCTCAATCCGTGGGGATTCTCTGCTCCATCACCTCCCTGCACCACCTCTGGCCTTCCCCAGGAAAATCCTTCACCTGTTCGTGTTTCCGCAGTGCCATTGAAAGAGGAGGGCGATAAGAACAGATGGCAGCTGCAAACTCCCAGCTTTTATGGCTGAGCCATCAAAAAATGGCCTCAAAAATTCCAAAGTGGAATTCTGAAGGGCTGGGGAGCTGCTAAAATACCAGCCCGAGTCCCTGGGTGGGGACAGGTGAGGTCTGTCCGGGTTTCCCCGGCCCGACCCTCCGTGGCAGAGGGGTTCCAGCTCCCGATCTCCTTCCCGGCCATTTCCTGCTCCCGCTGCCGCGCTTTGATTCACGGTGCCCGGCCACCCGTGACCACCCCGGGAAATGGCAGCTGGCCCAGGCAGCCGGGGCCGTCATCGTCCCCCAGGGGGAGGAACAGAGGCCACGATAAGATCGCTTCATTTCAGCCGCAGCGCATTTGTCACTGGCCCGTTCCCGGGTGATCCCTGCGGGAGGAGCTGCCACTGTCCTCAGCACAGTGAGCACCCAAACTGGGGCAGAAGGGGACCTCAGAGCCACCTTTCCTTGGCTGGACTCCAGGCTCTTCCTGGGGATCAGGACATTCCGCTCTGCCACAGACACACGGAGTGGCCCCGTGCCTCAGTTTCCCCATCCCTGTGAGGTACAAAACCATCGGGAGTTTCCCGCGTCCTGAGGAGCCCTGCGGAGAGCTCCTCCTCAGCCTGGGACCGGCCAGGCTCTGTCCCACCTCCCACGCCGTGATCCTCCTCAGGAAAACGAGCTCTCCTCAGGCCCAGGTCCCGACGTTTGGGGTTGGTTTGCTACTGCACTCCCCGGCGATGAGCAGCAGCCGGGTGGCCACGGCAGCCCGAGCCAGAGCTCCAAGGAGCTTCCCGAGTTCGAAGACCACGACACAATCGAGGACAAATAAACAGAGCCAGAGGAGCCGAACGTCAGCGAGAGCAGAGCCCCGGCAGGAGGGAGCAGCAGGGCCAGCCTGGATTTGGGATCACAGAGGGGGCGGCTGCAGCCTTGCCCTGGTCCTTCCCACCCCAGCTCCCAGTGGAAGATGCTCCAGGAAAGGGTTCCAGGAGTGTCCTGGAGAAGGAGGAACAGCACTGCACGGCCACTGCTTTTCGAATTCTTTCTCTGTTACAGATGTTCTGTGGACAGAAATGATTAAAGCCTGCTTTCCTGTGGGATCATACTCCTTGTCCCCTACTCGTCCCCATCCTTCCACCACCCAGTTTTAATCTGGCCCTGCTGAGCCAAGCAGGTGTCACATCAGAGCCCCACCTGGCTCTTCCTCCACCCAGCCGCTGATTTTTATAAAATCTCTAGAAATTTTATCATGATTGGGGCATCCAGACTTTCGAGTGTGGTTGGAGTCGGTCAAGGAGGTGGAGAGGAGGGGGAGTTAAAGCAGATGGGTGAGCAGGGAGATTGCTCGAGGTTCAGGAGCCCAGCTCAGCTTCCCTGCAGCTCTGAAATGCCTCACAAATCTCTCCGTTTCAGACTTTCTTCCCAGTGTTTTCAAACCTGAGGTGTCCTGGTTTGGTAGCTGTCAAATGCTTATATTTTTATTTCCACTCTGAGAACCGTTTGGTTTAACAAAGCCCTTTAATTCCACATCCTGAGCACAACTGCTCAGGGTTTAGGTGGTTTGATTCTGTCAAAAAGAAATATTTCTGTTTTCATGATTCCTTCCCTGCTTTGTCTTTTTTTTTTTTTTTTAATCTGGAATAGTCAAAGCTCCAAAACCCCAGATGAATCAGAAAGTCCATTTTTCACCCTGCTTGGTGGAGCTGCCTGTCCTGGGGCACTGGCCCACGGCTGTTCCCTGGCCTGCTCTCAGGACCAGGACACATCCAGGTGTCAGGCAGCAGGGTCTGGAAGCTCAGGGATGGTGACACTGCTGCTCTAAACACAAAGACGATGCCACTGCTGCCAGAAATGCAAAGATTTACCAAATGTGCTTTGTTTCTGAGGCATCCTCCGTGTCAGAGGGCTTGGCAAGGGCTGGGCTGGGGGATGAGGATTGCCTGGAGCTGACCTCAGGCAGGGCAGGGCACTGTGGGCATTCTGGAACAGAGCCCTGGTGCCACCCAGGGTGGGCATTTGTGTCCGTCAGCAGGAGATTTCTCCTGGGCAGCACCACAGGGACGGTCTGTGAGGGAAACCACCTTCTCCTGCCCCACACCTCTCTCTTTCCGTTCCTCTCCAAGGCCACGCCCCAGGTTTTGTCCTGGAACGAACCCAGATCCCCCGAGGGTTCCCTCCCCACCTGCACCAGGCACAGCTCCCAGCTGGGCTGACCCCGTGAGTGCACCGCTGAGACAGCAACACTTCGGGAAGGAGTGACTCCTCCACTCCAGGGCTGCCTCAAACATCTGAAAATCCAGATTTCCCAGCATCACTGGGATCACAGCTCTTTTCTTTTTCAATTTCCCCACCCATTCATTCAGTCTAAATTCAGATCCCCTGCTGAGGTGACGAGGATGATCCCAGCTCCAGAGATGCTCCTGTCCCCCCACAGGGGCACAGACAGCCCCTATAATCAGATTTTTCTTCATTTTGACAGAGATTCAGTCACCCTGAGCAAGGCTGTGCACTTGGTGATGTGTGGAAATACTGGGAAATGCCTTCAGTGAGGGCAGGAACTGAGGCTGGTCCCTGCTTTGCTCAGACTCCTGCTCCACTCACGGCGCTTTCACAGGAACCACTTCCCGCTGCTGGAGATTATTCACTGCACCCCCAAACTGCCAGGGAAAGATGCACATCCCGATATTTCCCACTTGGGCAGCATCAGACGGGCCCGGCTGGAGGTGAGGAGACAAGGAGAGGGATGGGAGACTTCCCTGTGGGGCAGGGACAGGACAGCAGCACCCAGAGGAAGAAATGTTCTTTGTGCCAAAAAGCCAATTTCTGCTCCCTGAGCATCATAACTCCGATTTTCCTTATTTATTTACCCAACCCCTCGCTCCAGGGGAGTTCAGTGATGCACAGAGGGGAGTTCAGACCGGGGCAGAGCGGCAAGGAACCCAGGTTTGCTGGTGCAGAGAAATCTCTGCATTTCTGCCGGGGCCTTTTCAAACCCCTGCGCAGGAATGGGCAGGGCGGGCTCCAGGGAGCTGCTGGGAAGGCTCCGGGAACACCCGGGTGGGTCGGAGCTGGAAGCAGCTCTGTGCCCACCGAGGTCACCCGTGCGCAGGGCACGCGGCTCCTGCTGGCTCCCGATTTTCTCTGGCCCGGCAGGCGCTGCTCTGCCCAGGGGAGCTGCCGGGAAGCCGAGCAGGGCCCCACCTCTGCCAAGGGATCCGTTTCTCCTGGCTCCAGGCGTTAAACGCATTTACGGACGGGCATCTGCAGGTGTCAAACCCACTGCCGCGGTGGCCGGGGTGCGAGTGTCCTGCTGTCCCCGGCTCTGCTCCGGGGATCCCTGTTCCCAGCCAGGCCTGGGATGGGGGTCCCGCTCCTGCCCCGCAGGGTCGGGTTCAAATCCCAGCTGCAGCAGAGCTCAGCCCAGGCAAGACAAAACCTCCCCTCCCTGCGCCCAGCCCCAGGCACGGCGCTCGCAGGAGCAGAGCCCAGCTCTCCCCCGGGCTGGGAACGCCCGGCAGGGGCATCCAGAGCCTCCAAAGGCTTTTCCAGCGTCAGCGATTCCACGATTCCGTGAGCCTGTGACCCGATCCCAACCTGCCGGCTGTGCTTGCTGGGCTTTCCTTAACCGGCCACGTCCGAGGTGAAAACTGGGAGCAGAATCAGCCCCTGAGGTGGCCAGGGGTGCTGTGAGCACACGGAGGCAGGGGCTGGGCTGGGCTTTAATGTCCTGGGACCTGTCGCTGGCTCGGGAAAAGATGGGAATTTTCCCACGGATTTACACCTGGAGGGCTCAGGGACTGAGCTTAAATCAGTGACTTTGAGGCAGAGCAGGAGCTGGGCTGGGGGTGGGGCTGGAACGGGCCCCATTTCAGTAGGGCTGAAGTCACCCAGGGGACAGCACCAGCTCAGGATGTCCCCATGGGGGAGGACACCAGCCCAGGGTGTCCTCACAGGGGAGAAAACTGGATCAGGATGTCCCCACCAGGGGAAAACACCAGCTCAGGGTGTCCCTGCAGGCAAGAAAACCATCTCAGGATGTCCCCAGAGGGGACAGCACCAGCCCAGGGTGTCCCCATGGAGGAGGACACCAGCCCAGGGTGTCCTCACAGGGGATTGCCCTGGCACTGGTGCCACCCAGCGAGTCTCCCTCTCCGGGGCCGTGTCCTCCTGCCTCTGGAATGGGGTTTGTCCTTTTTAGGGCTGCCAAGGCAGTGGTGTTTCCCGGCGGGCTCGGGGACACCCCGAGGTGTTGTCCTGTGCTCAGAGCACCCCGGATCATCCCAGCAGGACCCCAGGCTTGGCCGGACACTCCTGGTTTTCTGTTCATTGTGGGCGATCCTGGGAGAGGTTTGGGCCAGGAGCCACCAAGGCCCTGCCATTGATCTGGGAATCAGCTCCCTGCTGTGACATTTCCCTGGAGCAGCAGCGCCGAGCACGGGGCTGGTTTGCACTTTGGGATCAGCCTGCAGGAGGGGAAGAGGACACGTCCTCACCCCCGGGACACTGTAAATCCAGACCCCGTTATGCCATGTGCACATGGAAGCGGCCCTGAGTGTCCACCCAAGACTCACGGGCAGCAGGAGGGACACAGATCCCCAGGGATTGTCCCAGTCCCCCTGGAGGGACACAGATCCCCAGGGATTGTCCCAGTGCCCCTGGAGGGACACAGATCCCCACGGATTGTCCCAGTCCCCCTGGAGGGACACAGATCCCCACGGATTGTCCCAGTCCCCCTGGAGGGACACAGATCCCCATGCAGTCGCCCTTTGGAGTATCCCAGTCCCCCTGGACTCCATGGCCTGTCACAGGGCTGGGAGTGCTGTCCCTGGGGGCAGGGATGTTGCTGTCGCTGTGCCACCGGCCTTGCCTGGGAAGCCCCAGCACATCGGACAGAGCCTGCACCCTGCAGGATTCACGGATGCGCCTCCTCTCCCTTTTTCTCGGTTATTTGTTGTTGTTTTGGCTCTGCTGGGCCGAGCAGATGTTGTGCACATCTGGCCACAGCGCGTTGCTCTGCCGGCTCGCCTGCGCCGCGCTGGTGACACAGCAGCAGGGGAGGGAGCGGAGTGGCTCTGCCCCATCTCCTGCTGCACAGGCCGGGGTTTGGGTGCCTTTGCTGCTGCCCAGGGGCACCCTGTGGTTACCTGGGCACCCCGTGGTTACCTGGGCACTCTGTGGTTACCTGGGCACCCCGTGGTTACCTGGGCAGCTCAGCGGGGCAGCCGCCAGCACGGCCAGTGCCAGGCAGCCTGGCTTTGGGGTGTGCTACAGAACGGTCAGTGGGGTGAGGGCTGAGCTTTGCTCTGAGCTGTCTCTCCAACTTGCCACGTACCGAAGCTCTGGCTGGAAGTTTTCCCTGAGGAAAGGTGATGATGAAATCCTCCTTTATTTTCTGAGTGTGAAGCCTTTTTAGCCTCAACTGCAGAATGGAAATGTTGTCAGGAATCTACAAATCAATAATTTTTTGTTGCTTAAAGAAAGAGCTAAGTTGCTCTCCGACAAAAATAAATTAGGAGCAGACAGTGAAACAGTTGGTTTTCCGCTCTGGAGGAGAGAAGTCCATTTTGTGTGTGTGTGTGGAAAAAAGAGATCCGTGTCTGAGCATCCCCGGGTGTCACAGGCCAGCCCTCGCTGTCAGCTCCAGCTGAGGGTTTGAACTGTGGCGAGCAGGAGAGGAATTATCCCCCAGCCCCCTTGCACAGCTCTCTTTTATGGAGACAGCAGTGTCTGGAAGCAGTGTCTGCCCCCCAATATACTCCCTGATAAAGCTGTGGCTCGCTGCTGCAGGAGCGGAACAGGAAATTTATCCAACACCTCTGTGGAGACGTGGAAAGCAGAGCTCTGGGAGACTGAGGAGTGTAAAAATCACGGCAAGGTACAAAAAGTCCTTGGCCTGGGCTCCGGGCTGTGCAAATTGAGTTCCTTGCTGACATCAATCCCAGTTTGCTGCAGCGAGGTGAGGAATTCCGTGATTGCAAAGGCAAATTCCCAAGGAAAATTTTCCTCCCGTGCTGTGGTCTGGGCAATAAAGCTCCAAAGCAGCTGGCTGCCCTCAAAGCAAACGGGGATTTGGGATTTTGGTGTATTATCCATCAGCTCCAATTATCTGCCTTATCCCTCTGGGTGGGAGAGGAGATCCGTGAAGCGAGAAAAAAAGGGAAAGGAATACATTTATTTATGGAAACACAGGTGTTAATGGTCCCATCTCCACATCTCCAGGGGAATGGACAGAAAAGGGCATCAGGATCTTATCTGAGAGCTTTTGAGGGATGCCGAGGGATGTCCTGCAGCTCAGTGCCACTGTGGGCGGAGCTGTCAGGGAGTCACAGAGGGATCGCGGAGCCCTGGGGGTCTCAGCTGCCGTGGGCAGGGTCCTGCTCCCCCTCTTCCAGGTGGCTCAGCCCCGGCGGAAGGGATGGGCTGGGAGGGCCCACGTGGGGTTTGGGATGTCCTGAGGATTAGGGGAATTACCCAAGGCTTGCAGGGGGCTGCTGCTAAGCAAGGGGGGTCAGCAGGTTATCGGCGTGAGGGAGGAGCTGTATTTCTTCCCTGTCTTTCCACCGGAGGCAAAAAGCTCATCCGAGTTTGGAAAGTCCCATCAGCTGCTCCTTCTCAGTGGCACTCGCAGGTTTAGGGATATCCAGGAGTGTTGTGACTCCTGAAGGGGAGCTGGGCCCACAAAGTCGTTCCTCCCCTGCTGGGACCTGCTGGAGGTGGAGCAGGAACAGAACTGAGAGAGAGCTGGGAGCTCCCCAGGGGTAACTGCCAGGGATAACTGATAGGGGAAAATGGGGAACTGCCTCGTTCGGCTCTCGCTGTCTGGGGAAGTGAGAGGGAAACCTCCCACTGCGAGTGCCTGGGGATGCAGAGGAGGGATCCCGAGCAGCACCTGCACAGCTCACAGGAGGAGGAGGAGGAGAAGGAGGAAGAAGAGGTTTCCTTTGAGGCTCCCAGGCTCAGGGTGCCCTTCCCTGCACCCCCGAACCGCGGGGTGTGCCCCAGCACAGGCTGGGCACCGCCAGAGCGCTGCAGAGCTGCGGGGCCGGCTCTGCCCGCAGCCCAGCCAGCCACGGCTTCCCCCTCCCAGGGAGGGGCTTTCCTCCACTTCCCAGGAAGATGCTTCCCTCCACCTCCCAGGGAGACACTTTCCTCCACCTCCCAGGAAGATATTTTCCTCCATCCCCCAAGGAGATGTTCTCCATCTCCCCGAGAAGATGTTTTCCCTCACGTTTCTCCCATGGAGATTCCTTCTTCCGTCTCCCACGGAGATGCTTCCCTCACCTCCCACAAAAATGCTTTTCCTGCACCTCCAGTGAAGATTCTTCCCCCCACGTCCCACGGAGACGCTTCCCTCCACCTTCCCCATGCTCGTCCCCTCTCCATGAGGAGCCAGAGGGGCTCGGTGACATCCCGGGAGCAGCTGGAGGAGCAGAGGGGGCTCAGCCCACCCCGCGCTCCCCCCGCCCGGCTCGCAGCTCAGGAACTCTCTGAAATGCTGGCATCTTGTGGCAGCTGGGGAAAACAGCATTTCTGCTGAGGCCAGAGCTGCTGCTTTGAGAAATCCCTGGTTGTTTCGGATCCCGATGGATGGGGAGGGAATTCTGATGAAGCAAAGAGAGAAATTTGGGACATTTGTTTGGGGAGAAGAGGGGATGTGGCAGTCCCGCTCCTCCCACCCCCCGAGTCCTGCAGCAGCCCTGGCCCTTTCAGAGGATGTGGTTACCCAACAGTGAACTTCCCAGATGGATTTTGATCCCCATTCTTCCTCCGTGCCGTATTTTGCCCTGCCTGTGGTCTCTGGGCTGGGGGGTTGTGTCAATCAGCCGAGGAGCTGAGACCACATAAGACATTTCCCCTCATCCTGGAGAGCTCTCTCATCTGATTTTGGAAGATCTGAGGGAGCTGAGATTTGATGGCAGCTCTGTCCCTTCCAGCCAGTGCCAGAGAGGGGTGAAAAATCCCTGTGGGTTTGGCTCAGATCTTCTCCAACTCCTTCTGCCAGGTGGACTCTCAGCCAAGCCCAGCTGCAATGCTGGGAATCCTCATCTGGCAGGGGAAGGGTTGTCCAATCCCTTGGAACAAGGAGTTCCCACAGCTGCAGTTTCAGGTGGATTCACCCAGGTGCTCCGTGGGCGCCAAATCCCCTCCCTCAGAGCCCTCCTGGACACACAAATTCTCATCTCAGAGCGTGAAATCACCAAGAGCAGCTCCCACTCCTCCCTCCCTCCTGCTCCTGGCAGGGAGATGCTCTGGGATGCTCCAGGAGCTCCTGTGGCCCTCGCTGCTCTGAAAAATGTCTTGAGGACCTGGAGCCCTTTAATGCAACAGGAAACGTCAAATATTCCAGGGATATAAATAACCCGGGAAAAGCGGGCTACAAGAACATCTGGCTCTGCACGCTCCCGGACGGTCTGATGGCACCGGGACAGGAGCTGGGACAGCTCCCGGCTCTGGTCCACAGCTTCGGGCTGTCAGCAGGGTCCTCTGGATCCGTCCAAGCACAATTCCCTGTCAGCTCCAACGGGAATCCAGGATTAAGGATGAGTCCAAGGCAGTAGCACAGGGAGGGGACAGAGTCCCACCTCCAAGGCAAGTCCCACTTGTCATCAGCTTTCCAAAACCCTTTTCCTGATCCTTTTCCTGCTCCCCCGAGCTGAGTGTCCTGTCCAGGTGAGCTGGGCCATGGCCAGGGCCGTCCCTCTCGGGTGCTGAGGGATGTGAGCTCAGAACATGGAAAGGAGGAGGCAGACCCAGGTGTCCACGTCTGTCCCTATAACCCAGCGGGGCTGCGGGCAGCGGGCTCTTCCCTGCTCCTCCAGGAGGATGGGAAGAGCCATGGATTCACAGGGACTGGGGGAGACTTGGGGGTGTTTCCTGCAGAACTTCTGCTGCTCTGGCAGCCCGTGGGGGCTGGAAGGACCAGGGTGGCTGAAGGCTCCCAGGGAGGATTCCTTGTGTGCATTGGCAAAATGTGCTGGGATTTTTTCTGGGAAAAATAACCAAAATCTAAGGAATGTGCTGAGGGAATGTTTTCATAGCAACGGTGGGCTTCGGAATATGATGCTCATAGAGAAAAGACCAACTTAGGATAAATCAACTGCGATACTGGGGGCAAATCCTTTGTCTGTGAGTGCCTTATGCCTTTATTTGAGGGGGAGGCAGCCTGGGAGCCATCCCATACCCGGAGAGGCTTCTGACACGTGAGCCCGGCTCTAAATCGCTTCCTCCTTTATTAGAAATAACCATTGGCACGAGCTGCCACGGGAAGTGATGGATTCTCCATCTCTTGAAGTCTTTAAATCAAGACCGGATGCTGTTTTGGAAGAGATGTGGAGCCAGGCAGGAACGCTCGGGCTCAGGGCAGGAATTAGGGGATGGACTCATCTGGCCTGCGTTAGACGGGAAGTCAGCCTGGATAATCTACGGTCCTCCCTGGCTCTGAGATCTGGGGAAGTTCAGATCTGCTGCCAAAGCGGGGGCTCCTCACGTGTCTCTGGCAGAGCGGCGCCCCGGGGTGCGGGAGAGCCTCTGACCCGCCTGGAAAGCTCCCAGGGCCTGCGGATTTATCCCACTGGTACCCGAGGCACGGCCATTTCCCAGGAAATCCCTTCTCTGGGCTTAACTCGGTTCATTCTACCCCCAAACCTCCAAACGTTCCCAGCTTCCTGCTCCCAGGTTGGGCACTCAAAGGTTCTCCACCATCCATCCCCTTCCCAGCTTTTCAGCACTTGGAGGTGGCTCTCCTTCGCCCTCTCATCACAAGCAAACTCATAATAATTAAACTCGAGATAATTAGAGCAGCAGGGGAAGCTGGTGCAACCCCCCCAGCCCTGCAATAGAGTGGGCCAAAAGCAGCCGAGCTCAGAGAATTTATTTTTGGCTCCTTCCAGCACTCGGGAGATGGATGTGGAAAACAAGCCAGGAAAGCCAGGAGGGAGGGAATCCGCTGAGCTCAAAATGAAGATGAAAATCTCAGGCCAGGTCTCTTAACAGCAGCTTTGTGCTCCGGGTCTTGCACGGGTGAAGTGAAAAGCACAGAGACCAAAGTCTGGGAGTCTGGGAGATTTAACCCTGGGACAGGTTTGCCGTGATTTAGTAGGAAAAGAGCCACTCGCTTGGGACTTCTGCCTCCCTGGAGGAGAAAAGGGGAAGGAGCCTTTATTCAGCCCCGAGACCGTCTGCACCTGCCAGATCGCGTGATGGAAGGTGGCTTCTGCTGCCCTTGGCTGGGCTCGCTCATCCCTGTCCTCCCCGGGGGCGGGGGGGCTTCATCCCCATCCCTGCCCTTCCTGGGAATCCAGGCTACAGCTCCATCCCGGCCCTTCCCGGGAGCAGGGAGCTCCAGCCCCATCCCTCCCCTTCCCGGGGTGCAGGGGGCTCCATCCCCAGCTCCATCCCTGCCCTGCCCGGGAATTCGGGCTCCATCCCCACCCCCGCCCTACCCG
>VZRO01000864.1:2737-28320 GCA_013397915.1 Daphoenositta chrysoptera
TGAAGAGTCTAAGCTTTAAAAGGACACTGCTTTTTTCCTTTTGAAAAGAAAAGGGGGACGTTGCGGTTTGGTTATTTTGGATATAGTTAAATGGTTTGTTCCCGGTTTTCCCCTTTGCCTGTTGGTCTCACCCCGGATCCCTTCCCTGCCTTCCCCCCCATCACTCTAATTGTTAATCTCTGTGAGCAATCCCCTATTTCCAGAGATTTCTCACCGGTTCTATTCCCCATTGAATGGTGCTGCTGTTCCTCCCCTTGAGCCCTCTCTGGTTGGTTCTTGCCCTGAGTGACAGCCCCTGAACCCTCCTGGCTTGTGTTCTGACTGGCCAATTTTTGTATACGCCCCTTGTTCCCTCCCCCCTTTTTAACGCTGCGCAAACCTCAGATCTGTGGATTCGATCTCTGACTCTCTCTCCGCAATAAACCGCTGAGACCCATATCAGATCTCCGCCTCCATTTTGCCCTTCTCCTCCGGCGTGCTCTGCCACCCTCTGCTGAGGGATATCGTCCTAGGCTGCGCAGCCAGGCTAGAGGCTCTGTTGCCCATCCCGCTTTCGGGAACTCCCCGACTGCAGGAGCAAGACAACTGAGGGTTTCTCCTCTGATTTCTCCAGGCGAGGGCTGAACCCTCAAGCCACCGCGCGCCCAGACTTGCTAATCTTTGTTCATCTTTTCCAGTTCTGTTACACACTTTCTAAGGGCACAACATACAAGATGGAGCAAACCATAGATTTTCACTGTAACTTACATTCCATTCTAGTTTCTTTCTCTTCTTGAATAATTCCTAACATTATTTTTGCTATTTTTCCTGCTGAATAAGCACTAAGCTGAGTTTATAATAGTTCCTTGAAAATATCAAGGTCTCACATGTGCAGTAAAGGTTTGCTCAGATAACATTACGTATGAAATTCAGGGTGGTTGTACCTGCATTCATCAGTTCCCAATTACCTATGCTAAATTGAATCTATTTTGTTGCCTTCTAAAATCCACATGTTTCTCATAAGTTTGTCCCCATACAGAATTACAAATCAGTTTGTCATTCTTTCGCTTTTCTAGGTCACTTGTGACTGAAGTAGATAGCACAGAAAAGTCCAGGGCTGCTTACAGGCCTTAACAGTTTTGTTGAACTAAGTTAGGATAACCTTTTATATACCAGAGTTGACTTCATGTTGGGGTTTTAAAAACAGGGGTTCTCAGTTTTTTTTTCTTTTTCTCTTAAAGAATTTTTCCCTATACGTATTGCTAGGAAACAAATTGCTGAGTACTTAAGAGAGAAAAAGGCCTGGCCACAGGGAGGGGTCCAAGTGGCTGCCCTCTTTTACCTGGGATTTTGTCGTGCAAGGCGAGATGCCACGAGATTTGAACTGAATAAAAGACGGGAGATAGGACCCCTAACTCTCTTGTTCGTCTGGCATTGGAAGGGGAGAGTAGCTGCTCTTGTGGTGCAGGGAATTCATCGCTTTTGCTGCCGGAAAGCCTGGAATTCCAAGCCCGCCTTTCCCTGACCTGGCGGGAGCCGGGCTCCACCCCTGCTGTTCCTCTGCTGCTGCTTCGCTGCCCTGCATCACACACCCTGCCTGCCGAGACCTCCCGGGGTCCCCGCTGCAGCTCCAGAACTTGATACATCTTGCCTGCCACCCGGGATTGTTCACCCCCTGCTGTTCCAGCCTGCTGTTCCCGAGGCTCTGGCTGGGCACTGGGATCGGCTGCCCCAGGGAGGTTTGTGAAGCTTTTTCCTTCCATCCCTTCCCGGCCCGGCCCAGCCGCCATTGCCACGTGATCTCCGAGCTTGCTCCTGCAGCCGCAGGAGAACCATCACACCTGTCCTGCTCCCCGGGAGCCAACAGCGCCCCTGCCGGCTGTGAGCGGAACTGCACCAAAGGGGAAAGTGCCTGACAGCCGAAAGAGGCTGGCACTGGGTTCTGGTTCTGTTTGTTGTTATTGCCATAGTTATTGTTGGTTGTTTGCCTTGTTTTTTATATATATATATACATATATGTGTATATATATGTATATGTATATGTATATATATATATATACGTATATATTAGTAAAAAACTGTTATTCCTATCCTCATATCTTTGCCTGAAAACCCTTAATTTCGAAATTATAATAATCGGAGGGAAGGGGGTTGCATCCTCCATTCCAAGGAAGGCTCTTGCCTTCCTTAACAGACACCTGTCTTTCAAACCGAGACACTTCATTAAGCAGATATCCTTCCTTCATTTCATAATTAGGCTCCAAAAGAGAAAGAGTCAAACTAACCAAAACCTTTCCATAGATTCACATGACAGTATTTCTTCTTACAAAGCAATGTCAACTCTTTCCCTAAATATTTTAGCCCATGTACATTACTTCTATCCTTCATCCAATATGGATATCAGGGCATCTACGGCTCAGCTGTAGGTCTGTATTCTCTTCAATCTCTCTTTCATAAACTGCCAGCACTTCAGCATCCTTCCCTTCTTTGAGTATGAAAGTAATTTAGCATGAGACTGCATGCTACGATCATCACTCAATTCTCCTCAACCACACCCCCACTCCTCTGGGTGCCTGTAAATCTATTGAGCAATTTGCATGTTCTCCAGTGAAATTTGTGAGCATTTACCTTGGCCATGTACTGCTCCAGATCAGTCATGCAGCTTCAGGTTGTCCAAGCAATATCCATCTTTCTCTGCCTATTGGCACTGCCTTGCCCTTTGGAAGCTTCTCTTCCCCTCAGGCATACATAGGTGCTCGTTGGGAATGAGGAATCATCTCCCTGGCCAGGAACATCCACCTGCTCTAATGACGCTGAGCTTGGCCTTGCAAACTGTTTACATAAAATAAATCAGAAGCAAAAGGTTTGCTGTCCAATTACTGGTGGTTTTTGGTGTTCTTAGTCATTCAAAACAGCTTTTTGGGAAGGAATACAATAGAATATGTAAGTCATGGTTTTTATATCTGTCTAGCTATATGAACAAAGAGAAACAAGAACAGTATTCAATTCCTTCTAAACTGAGCCATTTATCTTTTAGGTTTTTTAGGCTGTCTTTCTACTCTTCAAGTACAGCCTCCTATTGGCAGTGTTTTACCTTCCAGGCCTTTGGAAATAGTCTCAGGTGTCCAAATGGTACTTGATGTTTCTGTGCACAAGTCTGAATCAAAACAACACAAGGATTAAGTGGAGATGAGTGTTTTTGAGGCCATCAAGAACAGCAGTTGCTGGTTAGGACAACAAAACTGGTATGTGCTTAGTAAATTTATGGGTAATATCTATCTCTGCTTTTAGTGATAGTATTAAGTGTTTTCTGGAGGACAGACTATACTTCAGGATGCCACTTAATTACTTCAATCTGAAGATAAGATTGAGAAAAGTGGATCTGTCCTCCACAGCGAAAAGTGAAATCCATCAGACCTGTTTAACCAAGCAAACACAGAATATTAACTATCTTAGGCAGTTGCTTGTAGGAATGAGCCATGAGATATCCTGTGAGATATATGGTGAAGGAATTTCCAAGAGATGTGCCATGAGTTATGTGGTGAAGGGATTATGGTACCCTGCTGCTGGAGTGACAGGTGATCAGGCAGAAGCTGGCTGACCCTTAGTGCTGCAATCAGACAGGTGGAAAAGGGTGGAAGAGGGTGTGGTAGTAATGTGCCATGGTTCTGTTCCACCCCTGTGCAAGACCTACAGCCTTTGTAATGTCTCCCTCTGTAACTTTCAATATGTTTAGGTGTGCAGTGGCTGTCCCTGCAACACTTATGACATCAGTAACAGTATATTCGACTGTAGTCTCACCAAAAGTATTCTCCCAAAAGTATGAATTAGTATTTGAAATCCTTCATGGTAGAGGATAAGACTGCAGCCACCTTGCAGACAAGTCAATGGCCTTGCTCCTCTTTCCTCCCTAAAGCAGGGACACTTCTTTGGTAAGATTTGCACCTCTGGCTGCATCAGAGAAAACCCAGGATAACTTGTACATTGTGCTATCTAACAAGATAGTGCAACCTGGCAAGACTCTATAATCTGTTACTTCATTAAACTTCAGTATTTTTTAATCTGTGATTGTGAAAGTTCTTTTAGAAATCCAACAGATTTAGAGAGTCAAATTGATAAACCACACTCACACTGGTGAGTTTGGGACTGTGAATATGACCAGACTTGTAGCGTGACTCACACTGTTGGTGCATCTGAGGTCTTACTGGACTTAAGCAGATTTACAGGGCTGAACTAGTCATAATCAGAGATTAAGCCCAGCTGCACCCAGCCTCCCTGATCTCTGAGGAACAGCTGGAACACTGGAGGTTGTTATTCTGCCAAATTCCTATACCTTCAAAGGAATATTGCTCCAATGCAAATATGATGAGGATGCAATGGCCCCCTGATGCAGAGGATGCAAGATGTACGCTGGAAGGCATAATCAAAAGCAGAGATATTAATTAATATTAAGTATCCTGTTGCTCTTTTGCAAATGCTACACTTTAGCTAAAATACTGTACTTTGGCATGAGTGCCACACTTCCAGAAAGATTGTGGGCCAGCTGAAGAAAGTCCAGGGGAAACAAGAGGCAGGATATCAAGTCTAAAGGAAGATTGAGTGAGTTAGGGTTGTTTAGCCTAGAAGGGAAGACATTAGGAAAACAGTGGCAACAATATTCAGATTCATAAGAGGTCATTGCAAATAGGAAAGGGATTTTTTTTTTCTATTTCCTCCTCTCAGTGCTGTATAAGACAAACATAATTAAGTTTAAATCACAAAAAGGCAGATTCACATCAGACATTATGAAACATTTTTAAGAATGAGGGTAACTGTAACTGACTGCCTAGGGAAGTTTAGAGAGAAATTCAAGAAGCATTTTTCAGAGGGATAGAATGGATGACCTCTTAAAATCCCTTCAAACTTTCAAGTTCCTCATTTGCATTCCTAAAGACAACGGGTTCTGCTAGGGACAAACCTAAGATACCAATTATTCAGTCACATAAAGCTTTACACAATGTGATTTTTAACTGTATTTTGAATTTCTAGGTCAAGATTCTACCTCTAGTTCTCTGGAAGAAAAATACTGAATAAATAATCTTCTTTTCCAGTGACAACCAAAAGGTCTTTTTGTTTCTTTTTACTTGCTAGCCCTAAAATCTTTCCTGTGTTCACCTTACTGTAATGAATTTTAAAACATTTCTCCATATGTTGTTCTATGTGATTCACCTTATTTGGTGACTTCATTATTGTTGACTTTATAAAGAAAACTTTGGCGATGAAAAAGAAAATCCCCTGTATTATATCCAAATGAAATGGTGTATCTATTCCTGTGTTACTCAGGCCTGGATATTGCTGTGTGCCTGTACTTGCAGGACTTTCAATATAACAGAAATAACACTACTGAAAAGCAATAGGAGAGTACAAACTTCTGCTTCTTCACTGTAGCAGTTCGCCTTTTCAGTTTTTCATCCCAATAACTTTAACATTCCCTGTAAAGACTTAGAAAGTGGAAAGCCTTCCATACACAGGCTTTTTTGATTTGTCAGCACACAAAGAGTATGATGTCTAATTTAGACCTCAGCAGGAACTGAAAGGTTCTCTACAACACCTGTACATGCTGTCTTCCAGGTTCATGTGTTTCTTTCCCATGTCAGCAGCATGAGAAAAACCTCTGACTGCCAATTCATCAGCCTTCTATCAACATGCTAAATTATTATGTCTAAACACTGTAAACACCAGAATAATTTCTCTGAAAAGAAACTTGTTTGTGCTGAGTTGATGGATCTACTTCTGTATAGTTTCTGTATTGTTTTATATATAGAATTTAAAACCAAGTTATTTTCTAAACAGTGCAGGAAGAGCTCTAGATAGGACATAATGAAGTGGACAAACTCCTAGAAGAAGGAAGAGCACTTCAGAGAAATTATGAAAAGATGAGACAAAATTCTGCAAGAAAACAAAACTCTGTGAGTTGCCTTTCAAAAATGAAGATGAGGATCTCATAAATCAAGAGCTGTCAACCACTAATATTTTGATAACTAGCATAAATCATCATTCTAATACCTAATTTCAATTTGATTCTGATATTTTAATGTATGTGAAAAATAGCAAATCTCAACAGTGCTTGGTTGTGCTTTTGTCCTGGGTTGCATTGTATTCTATTACCATCTACATGAACCATTGAAACCAGGTGGGTGGCGTTGCTTGCCTCCTCCCTCCAGACTATCTTCTGTTAATGGGTTTTGCCACATAACTCATAGATAACCCGTTCTGGACAATATTCTGTTAATGGCCCATCAGGGCCTTGCCACATGACTAACAAAATTACATCATCCCACTGTGAGATGCTCCGCCCAGAGGGAGGAGCCAAGCATTCCATCCTGGATATAGACTGGGATTTCTAACACCACAGGCAGCCTTTTCCACTGGATTCCCAGAGGATGAGAGCTACATAGCCACCACTGGACCTTCTGAGACCAGATCCCTCAATAGGATCACTGCTCCCAACAGGACCACCTCATTCGGACTGCTACCAACACCCCGACCAACAGGGTGCCAGGTTGTATTCTGACTCTGTCAGGTTTTTTTCCTACTATTGCATTTATTTTATTTTTTTTCCCCTCTTCCTATTAAAATGGTATGTCTGACTTGCAGTGTCTCATTGGTTTGTTTTCAAACCTTGACAGCTTTCTTTGTAAAACTACAGCAAGAGACCTGTAGTGTGAGACCACTGGCCTTGAAGAGGCCTTTTGTTCAAGGGCTGGAGCAGCAGCAGGTATTGCTGAGCTGACAATACAGGTGCCAGTCATTTCCTTTCATAGTCCAAATCCTTTTGGCATGAAGGAATGTGTTTGTAGTGCCCTCCAGAAATCTGTATTCCAAAACAACTCTAAAAGTTATGGGCTGCCCCAACAGCTGTGAAATAATGTAGAGATGTGTATTATCTTCCTCTGCGAGTCTTGAGGAACTACTGTCATGGGCCTATGGAAAGTGTAAATCACCCCTCAGTAGTGCTCTAGATCTTGGCTGTAAGTTCTTGTTCACCTTGTCTTGACATGTGTGGAAAGACAGTTCTTAGTCCTTGTGAAACTTGAAGCTTCCAATTCCAGCATCCTCAAATGTAAAATAAAAGCCTCCATGCATCACCTGCCTTTTGGTCCAACAACATAGCAATTGGTAAGATTTTCCTCATCTGCTCTCAGAACCATGAACCAAGACAATTAATGTCTTCCATATTTATTTTGGTCTTGTTATGTTTTGTGTGCCTAGGCCTCATTTAGATTCTAAGCTAAGCTTGGCAAGAATTCCTTTAGAGGTCTACAGCATCAGTTATTATCTAATCACAAAAAATGTTGATGCAGTCACCACTTTTATTGCTGCTCTTTTCAGAATAATGGCCAATATAGCTACCTCAACAAGGGATCCTGCTCAAGTGCATTTTCCTTGTTTTCCTGTACTACAATTAGTGTTTCTTTCAGTTAACTTTTGACTTAAGATCACATAGTGTATTTAATTTTGTCATTTATAAATAGACGTAGTTGTTATTCACAGCTAAACAATTAAATATTAATTAGTTGTAAATCTTTCATAAAAAGCATTTGAGAGATATGTCATACAAAGAGCAGAAATGTCAGTTAAACCTGATCTTTATCACAGGGAATCTAAGAATTAAGCTAACTATAATATCTGTCAAGAACTTTAGAAATGAATTCAAACATTAGCAGTTCTTGACAGGTTGACATTCTTAGGTATTTGTTATAGTGAACTAGAGATGTAAGGTTCTTCAAATATGTTCAGTTTCTCATTGACAGCAAGTGGCCTCATTTCCCGGAGCTGAATACCACTGCAAATTTTGTATGTGATCACACTCTTTGCATCATGATCTAGGTCTTCCAGCATGGGGCCTCTGAGATAAATGAAGTGGTTTGTACTTTCCTAAGCACACATATTTCAGGTGACTCAGCATAATGCTAGCCTGGTGAGATTCATATTCTGCAGTTGGAGAAATATTTTCACAGGTCTGTGCAACCTAAGGTGTTCTCAGAGGCTGTGAAGAAAAGCCTAGGAATGATTATAAAACACGCAAGGTGTAGCAACTTTGCAGCATTCCCTGTGTTCCTGCCACCATCTGCTTCCGCTTTTTGCAGCACAGCACGACTCTGGCAGAAGTCAGTCCATGTCATACACTAAGGCTAGCAGCTGTCCCAAGCTTTGTCTTGAGGCACAGAGGGAAAATCTTCTGTGGCCAGGATGAACACAAAGGACTTCCTGCTGACTGATTCAATTATTATAACACCAATCCCTCTGTGAAAATCCCAGCAGGGTATGTTTGTAGTGCTATGAAACACAGTTAACACATTCATCTTGTCCTTTCCAATCCTGCAATTTTGCTTCCTCACAACCTCGACAACAGAACGATAATAAAGCATTGTCTACAGGGTGGGAAAAAGGAAACTTTTACACCACAGTGCCACCACAACGACATGGACAGTGCCATTTGATCTGGTCTTGTAGGAAAACTCACATATTTTGATAGAGGTTCTCCTTTTTATTATCAAACGGCATTACATCAAAACAATCAGCCCTTTAGAAAAGTCACCCTGCCATCAGCAATCCTCCTCTTGTTACGCATAGCAGGAGTGCCACTTAATAGGGTTCTGAGTGCTTCACCTTGGTGCTGCTGCTGCACTGATATACCTTATCATCTCTGCTCTCAGGGATGAAGGGGAAATATTTATTTGCCAGGTTCTGAATCTCAAGGTTAAGAGGGTTTTTTTCTTACGGATTCAGTTCTGATTCACTCTATAAATCATAGATTGAGCACCTGAAGTTTAAAGCACTTTTAAAAAATCAGTATTATAATGTTAGTGGTTTTAAGTTCTGGCAGAGTATGCACTTTTGCAATCTTTTTTATTAACATCAAAGCTAACTTTGAATTGTCAAATTCCCTACTAGAAATTCAAGGTATTAATTGAGTTTTACAAATGCCGCCAGTGATTCTTTTACTTCTGAGCAGGCTGCAATTTTCTTAGTGAGGTCTCAGATTTGAAAGATCATTTAGCTTCAGTATTATTTACGAGCACTTATAAAGCCCCTAGCTAAGGACAGATTTCCATATTACTTGCTGCTGTACTGCTTCCTTATTTCCTCTCCTTATTTGGGAAAACAAGCAGAAAAAATATTTTAACTCTCTCAGTTAAAAAAGGGATAAATGTGTTCTGTGGAAGCTGGTATGCTCTGTTTGTTTTCTTGACTACATACCCAGACAGATCTACAGCTCTGGACCTTTCCCTTTGTGGGATCTATGGATGTTCTACTGTTCTTGCAAGTTGCCTCAGCATACTTCATCATTTCAGTAAGTCTAATTCAGCAATATGAAGAAGCCACAAGATCTGACATTTTATTTCTGTAGAGTTAAAATGGACAGACCTTTTGCCTTTCAAATATTTCTCAGAGGCATATTTTTTCTCCTGTTTTCTCACCTCTGACATGGCTGGAACAACTAATCTGCTCCTGTTTCAGACTGATATGAAAACAAACTGACCCAAAATCAACTATGCATCCCTGTGGTTGCAGCACTTGCTGGGAAAACAGGTCATTAGGTCTCCTGAAGGGGTTCTTGAACTTTAATCCCTGTCACTTTAATCCCCACTTTAATCCTGACTTTAACCATCATGATATTGAAGGTGCAGAAGTCTCTACAGTTTTGACTAAAAATTATGTCCCAGGTCCAAGAAAGTTTTCAAGCAAATGTTTCTCACAAACTCTATCCATGAAGAGTTCGAGACCTAAGCAACCTCTTTGTCTGTGGGGGGAAATCCACTCAGGAAAGGCTCTCCAGCATTGAGAGCTTCCATGTATTCATAACAGATCACACAGAAACAACTGTGTTACAGATCAAAACTGCTTCCCTGTCTCCTTTGTTAGCTAAATTGCTCTGGACACACTGGAGATTTCTGCTATGAAGTAATCTGTTATTTGTAGTAATTATATGAATTTAACAATCAACAGGAATTACACATTCATTGCAGTTCAGATTCATAGGAGAGCTCTTGATGAAGGCAGTGTGTTGGTAGACTCAGAGCCCCAAAGGAGTGGAGTGAGGCAATGCTCTTGGAAATGGAGCATATTAACAACTTGCCATGGTAAAACAAAGCTAAATCAAAAACTATCAAACAATAACGACTTCAAGAATTCAGACACAAGTTCAGCATTTCCGCCCACATGACCTTCTGTTCCACAGAAAGGCACAGTGTCATCTGGTGGTGCCAGGTTGGAGATTATCTACTGTGAAACCCCCTATCTTTTACGTGCTCTCTGTCATTTCTCTTTCAATCACTGTAAGTCATAGTGACTCAGCTCCATTTGTTTTTATTATCCTTGTTTCTCCAGCTTTAGTGCCATTCAGTGCTCTATCTCTGGTAACTATTGGCCTCTAATAGAAACACAAACATGAATTTGTTCTACCACAGTTCACCATGCTCATAATTTTTCCCAATAAACTTCCTACAGTTTTCAAAAGATTGGTTGAAATACTGCCTTTTGGGAAATAGGTCATTCCATATTTTATCTGGTGAACCTGTGGTCACTTATACAAAATTTTAACAGGTTTGTATCAACCTCCAACTTCATTTTAAGCCAGCTTCTGTTTTACCATCAGTCTTTTAAGTCTATAAGTCTTCTTCGCTCTGCAGCAAAGCCACCTTTTTACAGCTGCCACTAAGGAAAATAAAGGTTTTGCTTAAATCAGAGTAAAGAACACAGTTCCCAAAAGCTTACCTTTTATATAGTAAAAATTGTCTTATGTGATACAGCTTTATGAACCCCACTGCACAGATCACAGCACTTACATGTAGAGCTGTTCACAAAAAAGTCCATTATTATTTTGAGGAACAGTTTGAAGGTTTAATGAAATATCTAACATCTCTTTATTTTCAAGTTTACTCTACAAAGTCTTGATATTCTTTCTGTTTTTAGAAAAAACAGCCAGTTTCATGAAAAGCTTTTCATGAAAAAAGAGAACATGTTTTTGGGGAAAGATACTTGGTTTTACTTGCTGCCCATCATCCAGTCTTTTTATTGTTGATATATATAATTTTTCCCCAATGTAGATAAACATGTGCTGCACTTTCAAGCTAGCTATTTGCATGTATAACCACAAAATTATCTATTTTGCATCTTTAAAAGTGGATTTAATGTCTATAAATCTCATAGAATTATTTAAATACTTATTATATATAATGTATGTCATGTACAATGTAAGATATATGATATGAATGTAACAAATCTACAAGGTATTTCTACTTAAAATAAACATTTATTTTAATATATTATATATTAAACCTATTTATATATATATTCCATTATTGTTTGTTGGCTGTCACACTTGGACACGAAAAAAAGCATGCTAGACTCAAGTTCTGCCAGGTCAAAGCCAGAGCAAGGAAAAGGGGCCCAGCCGTTTATTTCTTTCATATATATGTGTTTCTAGGAATGATCATGGATTGGAGGATAAGGTTGCCACCTCTTCCAACCACACTGGTCAACTGAACAGTCCATCAAACTTTCTCCGCTTCAGGAGAAAGAATGAAAACAATAGGAACAGTTAACAAAACATGACTATATTTACAGAAAGTGTGTGAGAAACTCGTATCACAAAAATGAAAACATCGAAAGACTGCAAAAGTCAGGGCAACAGTTGGCAGTTGAAGAATCGATCTAGGACTGTCTAAAATTACGCTTTAAAATAGTTCATCCATATAAAAGCTGTCCACATTGTCATTTTGGTACTGGTGAGTAACTCACTGTTTTTTTGAGCGCTTGAAAAGTCTTCAGTCTGACAGGCTCAATATAAAACCAAATTCAATTCAATTTAATTTTTAATATATCTGTACAAATCCCTGTGAGGTCCTATTATAATTCTTTCCTCCAGCATAAATTCTTCCTCCTCCTTAATAAAGTTCACATCTGTGTTAAAAAGTCATAGATTCTAAACACTGTCTCATGGTACAGTTCTAAAGTCTCTTGGGTGACTGATTGTTCTTCTCTCCCAGCTGCAACACTGACATTATAAACTCAGACATTTCAGTGATAGATGAATCTGCACAGATCAAAACACAAATATGGGACATTTCCAGTTAGCCTGCTAAATCCCAACAATAGAGATTTTCTGTATCTGGAGGCATAGTTCTGGATTAGTAGCTCACGAAGTAGTGTAAAAGGGGAATTTCACACAGAGGAAGACTTACAGATTGCTGAAAACAGGTCTGTTCCCCTTTTCCATGCTTTTAACAATTTCCATGTCTCCAATATGCTTACTAATTATCAAATAAATGTGTTGTTTAGGGGCAAGTTTTCTTCAGTGGCGTTTTTGTGCTAGATAAGTAGCATTTTATCTGCTAAGGAGCCTTTACTACGCTGCAGTGAGAACTCAAATTAAATGAGAGTTGGCACCTTCATTCCAGGAATGCTGTTAATCTATCTTTGTACATAAGCACAAACATTCACTTGAAAAGCTTGGTGCTTTAAGGTCTTTAAAATGAAAAGTGTCAATCATTATGACACACCATTAGAAGTATTTTGCTTTTATTTACAGCATACTTTGAAACAAATCATCTGCAGGTGTAAATATGTCAGTGTAGTCAATGGAGCTATTCGAATGTACAGTCTCTGATGATCTGTCCCTGTGATTTGAAATCACTTCTAGGGAAGAAAAACTAGAGTGTCTGAGTTAAAAAAGTGACAACTGACTGATACTTGTCAAATTCATATGGACTCTACTAAAGGGTAAGAACAGCTGTACATAAAAAACTACTATTGAAAAAAAAAACAAAAAAACCACTGGACTTTATACAAGATGAGAGAGGGGAGAATCTTACTCTGCATTTTTAAAAAAAAATTTATTCTTGTTTGGATAATACTGCAAAGGGACTGTTAAAAGATTAAAGCAGAGATCTATATCTTTTTTTATATATTGGAAGTGCTGAGTATGTCAGGGGGGTTCACAGCAGCTTTGTGACGAGTCAGATTATTCTTCTAAGAAATAGACCACCGAATTATTTTCCAAATCTCTTTTCAATATTGAGTATTTTAAGAAACAGCTCATGCTTGTTTTACTCTCTTTCATCACTGATGAAAAAAAATCTCTCTTTAGAATTATGTCATAAACAAAAGAATAATTTCCTGATTTTATCTGCAACATACAAATTTGTAAGGTATAATGCCTGGAGTAGACAACTAACAAAAGCTAATTCTCATGAAATTCCAGAACTTCTAATCAGTCACTGAAACTGAGAAGATTTCTGGTTTTTGTGTAAGTTTTAAATAGCTTAGTAAAGAAATAATTTAGTCTCTTCCACTTCATAAAAGATTAAGCAACAGAATCATTGTACTATCTTACTAGAACAACAAGAGTGTTATAAGTCAAAAGAAATGTTTTTATAGATGCAAAATATTATCTATCAAGCACATCAGACCCTATATAGTTTACACACAGTAAACTGGAGAAAAATAGCTGCAACCAGGTGTTTGTATTACTTATTCTAGTTAGCTAGTTACCTCACTTATTCCAGCACAGAGTTTATCTTTCAATTTTAAGGGATAAAATTTCCAGAGTCTTGCTGCAGTAAACAGACTCAACATTCAAAGCAGAAATTGCAAAGCTAATGTAATTTGTCAGAATCTAGACTACATTATTTGAGATAAAATTGCTGATAATCAGCACTATGGATTGTAGTACATAATCAATATTTATGTCTTATGCTAATAGTGAAAAAGACGATGTGATTAGATAAGAAATAGGGACACAGGAACAAGAAGGTGTAGATTGAATGTGAAATTGTTGGACGAAAGCAAACATTTAAGAAGACAATTTTTTTCTGGAGGAATAATCATGATGATAATTCATAGTTAATCTGTCATTATTTCAACTACTTTTTTCTATTCCTAACAGGATAAATGTACCAGAAATTTTTATCATAACATTGGGTTTATGCCACGGATCTCATTTATCCATTTTAAATTAGTCTTTTATCTCTGACTGAATAACAAAATACAATTGCTCCCAGTGAGCAGGGCAGTAAGAAGCAGGGACAGAGGGAAGAAGCAGAGATCCTCACTCACAAGGTACTGCAAAGAGTAAGGATAGAGACAAAAGGGGCTGCAGAGGGATACAGCTGAAGTGAAGAGATATTTTTACTTGTTTCAATTGAAGATACTATATTTTTGTTGCTTTTTGATCTGCAGTCTTACTGTGGCACCACTCACAATCCTGTCTCCACAGTTTTAGTACAAGGTGGGTCTCAGATAAGCATATGGAAGTCATCAGTGTTTAGGTTAATAAGCTCTGTTACAGACACTTTGGAGACAGAACATGGTGGTTATATTTACACCAAACAGCCAGAAAACCATTAGACACCTTTTTTATCCCAGTACACAAAGTGCAGTGCAGTGGTGTGTGCATCCACTCAACCCACCCACAAATCAATAGAAATCATAAACCAGCAGTGATGGTATAATCAGTGCCCAGGGTGTTGTCCATCAGCAGCTTTGTGTCAATAGGTGTGAATTACCTAGGTTCTGCACTATATGGCTCTTGCAAAGCTGACTCCTGGAAGACATTTTTGGGGAAAGAAATGTTAGAAATCTAATTTGATTTCAGATCCCAGAGGTAGTCACAGTTCACTGTAGATGGCTTTCTCCATTGGAGATGTACCCTGTAACAAATTACTGTTGCCTTTAGTTTTTGATGTCCAGATTCATGAGTTGTCATATGTTTATCTATTATACAACATAAAAGAGATATTAAAAACAGTGCTACAAATACTATATCAAAATAAAACAAAATGTTCACGGCTAAACTAATTCTAACAATTTTTTTTTTCAAGAAGAAAATTCTGTCTTTGAAATAGGGAATCCTAAATTTCTCTTCTATCTCTCCAAAAACCAGAAATTACTTGGAACTAACGAAGGTAGTGAGTGGTGTTCATTTGGATTTTATTTGGTTTTGACATATGCAAACAAAGCCCAAGCTATTGTATGTTCTCCTAAACCTTCTTTGCTTTACAAATACGCTAGATTTCTTGAATGACATATAAAATAATCAATCTGTGTACCAAGATATTTCAAGCCTTATCATTTGTATCTCACTGGAAAAAGAACACTGAGGTGATGAGCATGTCCAAAGAAGGGCACTGGAGCTCAGGAAGGGTCTGGAGCACAAGTCTGATGAGGAGCAGCTGAGGGAGTGGCGGCGGGGGACTCAGCCTGGAGAAAAAGAGGCTCAGGGGTGACCTTACTGCTCTCTACAACTCCCTGAGAGGAGGTTGGAGTGAGGCGGGGATCAGTCTCTTCTTCCAAGTAACAAATGACAGGAAATGAGCAAAAGGCCTCAAGTTGTACCAGGAGAAGCTTATGTTGGGTATTAGGCAACATTTCTTTACAGAGAAGTGGTCAAGCTCAGAAACAGGCTGCTCAGGGAAGTGGCAGAGTCACTGTCCCTGCATGTACTTAAGAGAGATGTGGTGCTCAGGGACATTGTTTAGCGGTAGAATTTGCAGTGTCAGATTCATGGTTGGATTCAATAGTCTTAAAGGCCCTTTTGAACATAAATGATTTTATGATTCTGATGATTTTAGCTTAATATCTAAAATTAGGAAAATACTGAACTGCTGAGACAGTTTGGGATAAATGAATGGCAAATGTAAACTTCATAAAGCCTTTATATTTACACTTAGTGTTTTGACTGCAAGGAAGTTAAGAGATTTATCTATCTGTGTTACATGCATAAGAGGGGGATTGTCTTCCTGACTGAGGATCAAATAGCTTGTTTCATTGAACTTTGGTTTATTTTTCCTCATCATAAATATTGACTTTGTCTTCCCCTTGTTCCACATTAATGTATTCCATGAATAAATAATGATATGCATCTCAACAGAAGTCAACATCTACTTATTACAATAGTTTTCCTAGTACCATAATAATCAGAAAGACTTTTTAGTCAGGATGAAAACAAGATGATTATGGCTCTTCATAGGGCAATAAAAGGTTCTTTTTATTTCCTGTTTTACTTTACAATGACTGCTGGTGGGAGCTTTTGTGGTATAAGAAATGCAGTAAAAAGGGACAAACCCTTTCCATAGTCCTTTGTTCAAAACTTATCAGAGCTGCTTTGGGCCACCATACAAGTATTCACTGTACAAAGATTAAGTCAGTGAAAAAGAAAGGGAAAAGATTGGTCTTGTTTCCTTTCAACATATAATAGCAGAGAATCGATTCATTTATAGAACATAGTATCTAGCTTTCATCACTTCATTCATGTTGTTATATATATGGAGGTAGGAACAAAGACACTCCAAATAAACAAAATTTGGTTGTGTAATTCAGTAGTCGTGTAAAGCGCATGAGGAGAAAGTAACAGCCTGAGGAAAGCTTAGATTGATATTTCAGGTTCCTATTAAGGAACAATATATGCAGTCTGGTTCCACTATTTTTAGACTGTAATCTGAGCTTTGAGTTATACATGCTACCAACCACTGGAAAATAAACTGGAATGAAAAATGTCACCTCACAGAAGAGAGGTGGAATGGCATAAAAAAGACACAGGCCGTTAGCTGGCATGCTTAAATTATTTTATTTTCAGCAGCATATAATTTTAAAGAATGGATCTCCTGCAAAATACACATAGTAATGCTACTGGTGTGGAAAACCAAATACTGTAGACCATATAATGACATAAGGGTCTAATGAAAAAAATATAATAAATAAGTTAAAGAGTGTCTTTTTGCACTGAATCAGATTGATATGGAAAGAAAGATAAACTTAATATAGTGATTCTCTTTCTTTAAATGGTAGTCAAGAGATGGACTTGCATTTTATCTTCATTTACTTTTTCAGTATTCAGAAGTGAATCCTTTGTTTTGGTATTTTACCATATCTAGCTGATCACTTTCTGTAGCACTCAGAAGACTTCTGGCCCTCCAAAGTAGACCCTCTTCTTAAGAAGATAACTGCAGATCAGATTTTTAGGACAAAGTAATTTCTGTCTCTAGTGTGATAGTTCTGTTTCATTTCAAATCTAACTATGTTGTTTGGGGATACATACATACAGCAAGAGGGCTTTAATCCTTGTGGATATCTTGTTCAAATAATCTTCCAATTGCAACAGGCAGCAATACAGGCTCTGTGGAAAACTTTATGCTCTATTTCAGTTGCTGGGAAGTTTGCATGTGTCACTCTCATTTTGGTACCTAAAAAATAAACCACCCCATAAAAGAAAAGCTCAACAACAACAACAAATCCCTCAATAACAGTAATTTTTAATTTAACAGAGAAAAAGGGACACAAAGAGAACCAGTCTTATTCATACAAATGGTTGCTTTAACACACATTGAACAAATGGATGCATAAATTGGCTATGATAAATGCTTGTGCTATGTGTAGTTATTTATTATGTGTTCCATTACATAAATTGGTTGCAGTGTTATAACAAATGCTCTTTATTAATCTTACGTTCGCTGTGGCTGGAGAATGACTTCAGGCAATTATCTTCAGTGTGGAACTCAATTCCATTATTGTTGACAGGCAGAAGAGGCTGGGCAGCTTCCTAATCCTGCACAGATAGCTCAAATGCTCCTGCTTCTGCTTTTTGGCATCCTGCATCTCATCTTGCCTTTCTGTGCTGGCATGGAGCACCACAGAATTTCTTTCTAGTACTACTGCATCTAGTTCAGAAACTTTTGAGAATGTAGATTCAAGATAAAAGCAATCAGAAATTAAAAAACTTAATAGTCCTTGTTTTTACTACATACAAAATTATAAGACAAAAGGAATTTGTCTTGGTATCAGCAGTTTCACCACATATTGAGTGTGGCTGAATTTTCAGATGCATTTTGCATCCCTATTAAACCCAAAATTTCCCTGTGAAAACCTTTTACTAGAAGAAATCGGGACTGAAGGAGTTGGGTGCAGTTTGCTTAAAATATAAACCTCTCAAAACTTCCATTCCTATTTGCATTGGTTAGATAAGAACTAAGGTAAGACCAAAATGCTATTCTAATTATTAGAACGTGTAAATGATGTGGTTGAAGATTTAACGGCCCTGCTTCACAGGCCCTGAACCTGTGTGGTATGAATGGATTTTGTGAATTTAGTTCAGCTCCTGTCTTTGCCCAGGCCTATGGAAGCAGGCAGGAGATGTATTGAAGTGACCAGCACCCCAAAAATCAACCTTATCCACAAGTTCTTTAATAATGGCTGATCCAGTCTATTATGAAATGAATTATTTATTTAATAGACATAAAAACTGACAGACAAGACTTAAAACAGACTATTATTACACAGGGATAAAACAAAGGGCTTACTAGTAAGATACATGCAGAGTTTAAATGTAAGATACACATGGAGTTTAAAGGCACCAATAAAATTACAGCTAGCAAAGAGATTGTATAACTTAGGATTCAATGTTTCTTACCATCCAGTTTTGATGGAGTCCACATCGAGATTCCTTTCACTCAATTCCCAGGAAAGAAGAGGCCCAGAGTTGATCAAGCTCTAGGGAGAAATCCCCTCACACATCCCAAGGGGTGTGCAAGAAGCTTCTGCCTCTGTGATAGTTGTGGGGGCTTTTATAGACAAAACCCCATGTCTTTCAGTCACCTATGTTTATTTCTTTTCCACATCTCCTCTACCAAGATATGTATTCAGGGCTGGGCTTCAGACTTTCAGGCACCTGGGGGATGATTCTTTGATGGGCTTTATCTTTTCTACATCTGCTCTGATACCAAAGTGTATGTTCAGAGCTGGGGCTCAGACAGCTCGAGCGCCTGGGGAATGCCTCCCTGATGGGTCCTTTAGCCCCTCGTTGGGCTACCCAACCCCTAGCTGTGCTTTAATGTGGCCTGAATTCTTCCAAATGCCTCAGACACGAGAGAGAGGGGATGTCCTGCCACACTATGCCAAGTTCACTGAATGTAATTCCACTGATATGAATGAAAGAATTTCTGATTCATGCTTTGTGAGAAGAAGATATGATTCAGCAACTTTGCTGTAGAAGGGTGAGATGTCACAAATTCTCAATGCCCAATTCTCAATTCGTAATCATAATTCCCTTTTTCTCTGAAGAGTTTATTAGAGTAAGTTCCATGGCCAGTGTTGTCAGGCCACAAGAAGGACCACTTACCTGCTTTTTTCCTCCATAATAATATTTTGCTGTTTTTCTGAGGTGAATCACTATGAAAGCAAATTAATTTTTTAATTTGCAGGAGGGGAGAAAAAGAAATGGCTTATGAAGATCTATTTTCTAAGTGAAGAAAAATGTAACTGAAAACTGACACACCCTTGGTACAGATTTTAGAACGCTATTTCTAATGCTGCTACTCTTTCTTTTGAGCTGTGTAGCTCTGCAAGTGCAAGAGTCGTGCAACCTCTGTGTTGCCTAAGGCAATGGCATTCTGCTACCTGCTTCCCAATGCCAGCCTAAGAGACATGGCACAAGGACACTGCAAGGCATTGCTCACACCTGTGCTGAAAACACAGCTAAGGGCTCCATGGCAAAAGCTCCAGCAGCTGGAGATTGAGCTTCTGTGCGGGGGGAATACCTCTTAGGACAACCAGCCATGTTGCCTCCCCAGTGAAAACAACAGGACAAGTTTCAGTGCAGTAAGGATGCAATAGCAGTGGTTCTTGGTACTTTTACCAAGCTGAAAACCAGCTTGTTTGATGGAATTTTAGAATAAAATATCCTTTGATACAGGAGTAATGTGGGAAAAGCAATTAAGGCCACATATTGTCTTAGAGATGAGTAAAATTTCACTTTCAAGGGATACAAAATCCCAATATATGATTACAAAATTCAACAGATACCTCATACATTTGCTTATATGTATTTTTATTTATGTTAGAATGTTGTACTTTATGGTACTATTTTCTACCTGATCTTGTAGAAGGTGTCCATTCTCATGGATAGATGATCCTTAAGGTCTCTTCTTACACAAAGCATTCTATGGTTCTATGATTCATATTATAGAAAGATAAGAAAACAGGAAACTTTAGAGACCTGAATGGTCAGGCATTTAGTGTTTTAGGAGACAGCTTTGTGTACACCCCTCTGACTCATTTTCTAACCTTCTCCACATAAGTGTAATTGAAAATTCAAAATTAAACATATCCAGAAGTGCATTGTTTTCAAATTAACTAGGTTTTGTTCAGAAGGGTACTGCCACGTGGCTCTTGGCCTCTTGCCTTAAAGAAAGCTAGAAGCCCACAAATACACTGGTTAACACTTGGTAGTCCCACTCCATTCTCACACTTGTTTTGCAGTGTGACAGTGCAAGAACTTCAGTGGCAAAGTAACTATTAATATCTCCAAATATTCTACAATATTTATTATTTATTTATAATAATAAATAATATATAATATATATAATATATTATATTATTANCTAGGTGTCTGCAATTAATATCTTTAAATACTGACTAAATTACCACAATTACCTCATGGTTTCTTCTCCAGACATACAGAATGCCATTTCTATTTTATGCAGTTGTAAAAGATCAGTAAGTGCATTTATGTCAGTAAATGGAGGGAACTGAGGAGATTCCAGAAGTTTTTTTGCAGATTCAAAGCAATGAGACATTTATATGAAACTTAGACCTATGAGGTAGAAGAGACTGAAATGGAAGTGGTGCAAATACACGGGGAGTACCTCTGGAAAGAGACAGGCCCTTTCAGTAGCCACCAGTTCTGTGTTCCCTCAATGCATTCTGCTCCTCCTGCCTCTCCCACACTCTCATTTCAGGTACAATTTTTTTTGAGTACAGAAGTTTCCACTAGGGTCTTCCTTTGGACCTCCCCATTCCACAGGACAATCAGCACTGCCTCTCCATTATACATGGCAGCACATAAAAAATTAATAGTAGGAATGCCAAAGAGGTGAAATGACTGGGAAAAAGTACATAATTTCATGTAGCCTTCTGCCATGGTTAATCCTTCAAAATTCACTACTTAAGAAAGGAATACCAGCAAAAAAAGCAATCCTGAACAACACCAAATTCAGCTTTACAGGAGAATAACCTAAAGAACAAAAAATGTTCTTTCTAGGTAAGGTGAGTCTGAGAAACCTGTTAATTTTTTCAGATAAGGAGATGGTAATATTGATAGCTTTACTTAAGAATTATCCCTCAAGTTTGTCTGTTCTTCATTCCATTATTATAACTAAAAACACTGCAAAACTCTTTATTACAGAATGTGTAATTTATTTACATTAAAGAATATATATAATAAATTGCCTCATATCAATAAATTTCAGAGGGCACACCAAGAGATAAATTCTGTAAAAATAAATTTAAAAGTCATGTTCATGATCACATGGCATGGTTACCTTGAGGCAAGCTGGTATTTGAATTTAGAGTTATCACTGATTTCACAGAGATCACCTGGACATGCATTCACTATATAAGAGGCAGAAGGTGGATTGCAACAGCCAGGGAAAAAAATGTTTATCCAAATGAGCTTACTGACACACTCAAGCCAATGGTAATGCCTGCCTGGATGCTTTGATCTGAATGGATGCTGCACTGAGCTTAAAATTATTAGGTTTTAATATTCATGATGCATCGAGGGGAGAAAATCAAAGTCTAGCAGCTGTTAGATGTCCAACACGTGCAGATGGATCCAGTGTGGTACTGAAGAAAGGTAAAGAGCCATGTGTACAGCCTCTAACTCCTCCATGGAGATCCTTCAGCACCTATTTTGATAAGGCTTTGAAAGGTGATATCAGTTCCAGTTCACATAATTAAAAACAGCAATTCTGAAAAGTGGCAGATGACTATAGGAGGCAACCACTGAGAAATAAACCTGTCTAGTTCATCTAAAAACCTTCCCCCAGGCAATGGTCTATTACAAGACCACTTCCCTATATAGGAGATGCAAATCAGAAATTTGTATGATCAGAAATTCAAAGCAAGAAATCAGAGCCATGGTTGGCAATTGTGAGATCTGAAGAATGGTAAAATGTGCATCTTTGCTTAAACAGATATATTTATCATGTATTTTTAACCAGTTTATCACTGTTGGCTCACCTTTCATCAGATATTTCTTGTTGTTTACCCAGCGCATGTAATTTCCCCTCACTTTTATGTTGTCAGTTGATTCAAGCTGGAACCAACAGTATACACACATTGATCTTCCTCCCACACAGGCTTAAATCCACCAGTGGGCCTTTGGGCAGAGAATGGTGGGTGCCTGCATCAGGAAGCTGTTTCCCTCAAGATAAATAAACAAGAATTGAGATGACGCCTGTAATGGTTTACCATTAGACCGTATCTTTTAAATGCAACATGTTTTTCAAAATACCACAGCTGATTCTCCCTTTCTAATAAAGAGAACTCTGACATTCATTCTGACATTGTGCTCCATTCTTCCTTTGAGATTTCTTACCGTAAAAAAAAAGGACACTTTATCTACTGCCTGCACTGTGAAAAATAAAGTGACTGCATGTCAAGTGTCAAGTGACTGCATGGGTTGCAGTGTATTCTATTACCATCTACATGAACTGTTGAAACCAGGTGGGTGGTGTTGCTTCCCTCCTCCCTCCGGACCATACTCTGTTAACAGCCCATCAAGGCCTTGCCAAATGACTGACAAAATTACATCATCCCCTTGTGACATGCTCTGCCCAGAGGGAGGAACCCAGCATTCCATCCTGGATATAACCTGAGATTACAAACACCAGAGGCAGCCTTTTCCACTGGATTCCCAGAGAATTGTGAGAGCTACACAGCCACCACTGGACCTTCCGAGACCAGATCCAGGATCACCGCTTTCAACAGGACCACTTCATTATAAATGCTACCAACACCCTGACCGACAGGGTGTCAGGTTGTATTCTGACTTTGTCAGTGTTTTTTTGTAGTATTGCATTTATTTTTACCTTTCCTCTCTTCCTAATAAATTTTATTTTCTGACTTGGAGTCTCTCACTGGTTTGTTTTCAAACCTTGACACTGCAGCTAGGGGCACTTGCAGCCACAGCTGTCTGTCCCCTTTTCATGCAGGTAGTCCCTGATCTGGAGGCTGGAAGTTGAATGCTGGCACAGGTTACTCCAGCCCTCCTAATCTGAAGAGCCATGCTGGAAAAAGAACATTCCCAATTAAAAATTATGTCAATTTTATGCTCTCCATGACACAAGAAAATACATCTGGGATACCAGTTTGTTTCTTAGTCCTGCACTGCTATTCTCAGTATTTTATGGTTTGCTTTTATAAAATGCATTTACAGATCTTGTTATGTACAAATAATGAATTATCTGATACACACTACTTTTGCCATGAGGGAAGCAGGTACTGCTCTTAGTAAGTATTACTGGTACGTCTTTCCAGTTTTCTAGAAAGAGATTTTAGTTCATAATAATTCCACTTTGTCAATATTACCTGAGAGCCCAGACTTGTGCTTTAAATGGAACACTTTATCCTGCAGTGAAATGACATTTTACTCATACCAAGGCAGTTTCAGGGATATTTGGTGAGCCATACTCCATGCTTTTAGTGGGTTCACATAAAAGGATAAGTCTGCTGTATAAACCTTTTCTGCATGCTTCTCAGTGCAGCTCTATATATTATATTCCTGAAGTGCTCATAGAAAAGGGAAAACGTATTTCCAGGCTTTAAAGAAACTACACTCGTCATTTTATAAACAATCAATTTTGTAATGAGTTTTAAGGGCAATTCAGCTTTAACATCAAAACAAAAAATTAAAATCAACTTTACAGAGGTTTGTACTGGTCTTTTTATTTTCAGGATGCCTTCAATTTATTAATTTTTGTATGACGTAAAAGTACAGAGGAAGGATTAAGAAGTTAAAGAGAGCAAAAATTTTTGAAATACAAAACGTGAGGAAGAATTAGACTTACTTATGTTGCAGACAACAGAATATAAGGGAGAAAAGAGGAAAATAAACTCAGGACTTTCAAAATTCTTTAGCAGAACCGCTTCATGTTAGCATTGCTATAAAAAATCCTATGTGTCATTAGGAAATCTTTCTGGCTGGTACTTTTTGATCAACTCTTTTAAAACACACAAATGCTACAGGAAAGGAGCCGTGTAAATATATTTTTTAGTCTCAGTCTAATATATGATTAAAATTTACTCAAGTACCAGTCAAAATCAAAAGCACATTACCTCTGAAGATATATTCTTTTTCATCTGCTGTTTTAAGCATTAGGTCTTTCCAATTTACTTGAGGTATTTCCAAGTTATCTACTGCTGTGGTGCTTAAGTGCCAATATGTGATGTTTCCTTTTGCTGTAAATGGATTCTTTGTACCTAGTCAGATGTTTTTCTTTAGATGCACTTTCTATGGTGCATCTAAATACACTGAGAAATTGTGTGAGGACTCATGGCTGTCACAAGCAGCAAAAAATGTCTCAATCACTCTCAAAATGTAAGGGGTTAGGAAGCAAATTGGTTACTCCAGTTTTGCACTTCAGTCTCCACGTGAAAATTAGGTGGGGACGTCTACTTAGCCCTGAAAAAATTCACACTGTCCAGATGAAACAAGAAAAGGCATATACTGTTTAGCTTTAACCTTGTGGTCATTTTCCCCCCCATTTTCCCATTCTGTTTTCTCCTTATAAAGGCATTTATTTTGCATCTTTAAAAATGCCAGGTCTTGGGAGGATGTTGCTTATTTGTGTTCACATTTGAAGGACGGCATTCTTTACTTTCATTACCTCTTATTAGGACTGAGTTTGAAATATTACCAATATTGTGACAGTTTACTTACATAAAGCTAAGACAACAGTATGCAATCTTCTGTCATGGAAAATCACTTCTTCTCAGTGAGGGCAACATTTTAGATTAATATGAAATTACAATCTCTGAGCATTAAACTCAAGGTTAATTCTGCTATCCACTATTGTCATCTGAAGCATGGTGGCAATTCTTAATTTTCAGGACTGATACGGGCTATTTTTTAGTTTGTTTGTTTATTATTGAATATAGAGTTATGTGATAAATGTGGCTCATTTATTTTGCTGGGTGGACTTTGAGGTCCTGATTAATACAAAACATCTTTGTTGTCTGTGATTTAGAATGAGGAACTGCTAAAATAGGTTTTTGCTAGCTAAACTCTGTTAGGGTTGAGACACCAGAAGGAAAAATATTCTCTGTACAAAAAAAACCAGTGTTATGGTCACAATGAGTATGTTTGACATGACAAGCTGCCTGAGGTTTTCACAATATAAATTACATATATGTGTGTGTGTGTATATATATATATATACATATATATATATATATATACATATATATATATAAATAAAATGCTTGTACTATTACTACTACTTTTTCCTGGAAAAAATAATTTTCTAAAATAAAAAGACGACTTATTTTTCCTGCACTGAAACTTTAGGAACCTGAAGGATACACCAGGCTATTTCTCAGGTTTCAGTCCTAGCAATTCAAAATTTGGGCTTCCATGCCACAAGCTCACAGCCCTAAAGATTCAATAGCAAGAATTATTCCAGCTCATGCTTGTCTCTCTGTGTTAGCAAGAGATAAGAGAAATGAGGCAACAGGGTATGAGCTGAGGAGAGCCAACCATTGTTCAGTGTTGTAAGGTATTCGAA
>VZRO01000865.1:18626-41493 GCA_013397915.1 Daphoenositta chrysoptera
GGGCTGCCCGCCACCCGCCGCTGGTACCGCTGCCGCCGCTCGCAGCGCGGGCACGACGGGGCCCGGGCGTGGCAGTCCCGGTGGAAGACGGTTTTACATTCGCTGCACCTGGGAAAAGAGGGAAAAAACCAAATCTACTGTGTTGCTAACATAAGAGCAAAGACCAAACTTCCCCCACCGAACCAGGGGACACTTCCCTGTCCTGGTGTGTTTTGAGCACTCGCTGAGCAGAGCCGCAGCCCCGGCTCCGGCTCAGGAGGAGCCCCGAGCGCAGGAGCAGCAGCTGCTCGAGCGGAACATCCCCCCCGGCAGCTCCGAGCGCGGCGGCTCGGCCGGAAGGAGCGCGGTGGGCGCTGCCGGCAGCTGCCAATGTGTGAGAGAGCGACGGGAGTGAGGTTTGAGCTGAGGTTTGTGCCCTGCTCTCCCAGCCCCGAGCGCAGCTTCGAGGGTGTGACAACAACCCCTGCAACAACGAACCCTGTGACACCGACCCTGAGACACCAAACCCTGGACACGGACCCTTGTGACACTGACCCCTTGGCACCAAACCCTGACGCTGACCCCTCAGCACCGACCCCTGTGACAGCATCGCTGTTGGGGACCCTCTGCTCGCCATGGCTGGGGTGGGGGACACCAACCCTGACAGGAGGAGCCGCAGGTGGCAGGGACACTGTGGGGACAGTGGAGCTGCAGGGAAGGGACGGACAGCCAGGAGGGAGCTGCCCTTGAGCAGGTGGCTCCCTGGAGGTGTCGGAGCTCCCTGATCTGGCTCAGCAGCAGCAGGAATGTGACACCCTGCGGAGGACCCCAGCTCGGGCAGGGGTTTCACTGCTCAGTCACCAGCAGAAATGTCCCTGCTACGAGGGCTGAGGTCAATTTTTGGGTTGTGATCCCCAACTCCTCAGTGGCAGCAAAATGTGGCTGAGCCACATGCCAGCGGGGCAGCCAGATTTACCTTCCCTATGCAAATACCTGGTGCACAATTGGTGCGTGAACAGCACCAAACACCTTAATTCCCCAAGGATGTGTGGGAGAGGGGTGGAGAAACAGCCGGCAGTGCCAAGAAAGGGACCACCCCGAGCTGGGGCCAAATTCTGCTCCGGAGAGGAGCTGCAAACCCTGAGGGACTCAGGACAGGGAAAGGCTCGTGCGTGGAGAGGCAGGATTTGGGATGGAAAACACGCGGAACACACTTCCATGTGTTACGGTGGCAGCTACTCCCCAGTGTGGGGAGATTTGGGAAGCCGGGTTTTACCCGGTGTGGTTCCGAGTGAGAAGTGGCAGCTCCTGCCTCCACCTCCCCCCGAGCTGCCGGAGCAGGAGAGGGTCCTGCGCTGGCGGGGTCATTGTTTGAGGCGCTGCACACACATCCTGCAGCGAGTGCCGGTGTGACCTGGTGGCCCCGGGGTGGGCAGAGGGGCAGGAAGCCGCGTTTAGCTCCGCGAGGATGTCGGCTGAGCCGCTTTCCTGCTGCACAACCTCCTCCGTCAGGGTGAAAAAGAAAGACGTCAACAAACTTCAGAGCTCGGCTCCGCGGGACACGGGACCTCCGGCCGGCCGCCAGCCAGCTCAGCCCTGCGTGCCAGCACTTTCCAGAGCCCGGCTGCTCTTTTTCCAGGGAAAATCGGTCCCCTGGGGATATTGTTGTCCTCGGTAATGAGCTCAGCGCTGTCCCCGTGGCAGGGAGGGGAGCGAGCAGCGCTGCTCCTCCTCCACGGAAACACTCACAGTCCTGTAACACATGGAACACCCACGGATCCTCGGCATTTTCTGCAGGTTCTGGGTGTTGCTGCTCAGTTTTAGGGATTGCCAGGCAAAGCGAGGCCACGCAGCCCATCAGCCTGTGAAATCTCTCTGCCAGGACTGTGCTCAGTGCCAAATAGGATAAGACAGCATAAGAGGAAATGGCCTCAAGTTGCCCCAGGGGAGGTTTAGGTTGGATATTATGGAAAATTTCTTCACTGAAAGAGTTGTCCAACTCTGGCAGAGGCTGCCCAGGGCAGCGGTGGAGTCACTATCCCTTCAGGGATTTAAAAGCCGTGTGGATGTGGCACTTGGGGACATGGGTCAGTGCTGGCCTTGGCAGTGCTGGGGGAACAGTTGGACTTGATGATCTTGCAGGGCTTTTCCAACCTGAATGATCCACAATTCTGTGACATAACCATGGAGATGTGGATCTCTCCAACTGCAGTGGAGCAGGCTCCTGGGCTGGAAGGGTTTGACTTCTTCAGCAAACCCTGACTGTGGTGGGGATGAGCTCCCCTCTAGCACCATCCCCATCCTGATTCCAACTTCTGTCCAGCTGCTGCCTCCCAACCCATAGCTGACCCCACTGCAGGACAGGTCCCTCCCTGTGATGGATGTGAGCTCTGTGGGAAGGGGAAAACCCCAGTGAGAGCCAGCATCACCCCTCTCCTGCTGGGAACATCCACAGCACTTCCCACAGTGCTGCCCACCATCCATCTCTGCTCCCAGAGCAGCTGTGGCTGCCCCTGGATCCCTGGAAGTGTCCAAGGCCAGGCTGGAAAGGACTTGGAGCACCCTGGGATAGTGGGAGGTGTCCCTGCCCATGGCAGGGGTGGCACTGGGTGGGCTTTAAGGTCCCTCCAACCCAAACCACCCTAGCATTCTATGAAATCTGTGTCCGTCCTTCCCTCCACGGCTGCAGAGGGATGTAGGACAGTCCCACTGCTGCTGCCCCTTCCCTCCTGCAGCCCCTGCGAGGGGTCAGACTGACCCTGAATGGGAGAGGCACTGGCCTGGTGAGCAAGACAGGGACATGCAGAACCTTCCTCCTCCTCCTTCCTCCAGCCCCTTGGCTGCCCTGGCACCCAGCAAGGCCTTTGCAGGCTGACAGCAAGGTGCTGGTGGCTCTGCATCTTCAGTCTGCAAAGCTGCCTCTTTTGGTGCCATCTTGGCTCTGTGAGGACAGTCTTCTCCTGCCCCAAACAGCCTGGATTTGGTGCTGATGGGTCCCATGAGGACATGGACATGAGGATGTGGGCACTGTGAGGATTAGTCCCACAAGAATGGGGGAACCACGAGGATGTGGCTCCCACGAGGACATGGGCACAATGAGGATGCGGCTCCCACAAGAATGTGGAACACGAAGACATGGCTCCCATGAGGACATAGGCACCATGAGGACACGGCTCCCACGAGGACACAGGCACCACAATATGGTTCCCATGGCTAAGGACATGGGAACCACAAGGTCGTGGGCATCACAAGAATGTACAACCACCTCAGAGCCATTCCCAATCCCCCACATGCCTTGGAAGTGCAGACCCTGAGCAGAAGTCAGGGGTCGGTTTGGGCTCCTGGAGGAGCCCGGCTGTGCCCGTGGCTGTCCTGGCTGTGCCCTTGGCTGTCCTGGCTGCAGTGGGACGGGCAGAGTGGCTCACTCACCTGGTGGTAGTGTCGAACTCGAAGGGGAAGATGATGCCGCTGCTGTTGCAGATCTGGCAGATGAAGCCCCGCTGGGTGCACAGGTCACAGCTGTAGACGTGGTGGGACGCGAACTGCAGCAGCGACTGCAGGAAGGTCTCGAAGACGCCGTCGGCGATCTGGGGGACACAGGGGTCAGCGCTCCTGGAGCCCGGCCCCGCGGGGTTTGCTGTGTCACACCCCTTCTTTGGGCTGCCACCTGAAGGCAAGGCTGCCCTCCAAAACAGCCCCACCCCACACGCCTGCGGTGCAGTGGGACCCCGGATGGCTGAGAGCAACACCCACAACCTGCCAGGATGGGGCTCCTGGCTTGGGAATCACTGAAAAACCCAACTGCTGGGAACCTCCTGCTCAAGGAGCAGCATGTGGCATCGCCACAGACACCGGGGTGTTTTCACCCGTAAAACCCCTACGGCTGGGCCAGGGGCTCAGAGCAACCTGGTCTAGTGGGAGGTGGAACTGGAGGGCAGGGGGTGGGACTGGGTGGTCTTTAAGGTCCCTTCCAACCCAAACCATTCTGGGATTCTGTGACCATGCATAGCTCTCACCTGCCTCAGATCAGCCACGCTGTATTTGTGGGGACACTCCAGGAGGTAATGCCTGTGATCAAGCCTGCAAAGAAGCAGAGAGAGGAAGGGGGTAGATGGTTTCCACCAGACCTCCAACATCTTTGGAGCAAGGAGGAGCCTGGATGAAGCAGCTTCTTGAATTGAATCACTGCAGAGCCCATTTTCACATCCCAAATCCTGCCACTGGAAATCACGTGAGAGCATTTCAAAGTGGGGGAAAAAAAGAAAATAAATATCTCATCTATTTTGCCAGGTGTTTCCTGTCCAGCCAGAAGCTCCTCGGCCAGGAAAGTGTTTCCTGAGTCACAGCTCATTGTGCTGACCCAGCCAACACACAGATAACTCTTTAGAGCAGATGATATGGAGGGAAAAGTCACCCTGAGCCTTGGCAGCATCGCTCCCTGCTCCCATGGTGAGTGAGGAGGGGGACCAGGAGACCACCAAGGTGCCAAGAGAGGGGAATGTCACCCCGGGAGGGACCTCACCGCTTGCTGAGCTCCTTCAGGGCACCGCTGCGGCACATGATGAGATAATCCCCCAGCAGCTTCAGCTGCTCCCGGCTGCGCAGGATCCGCCCCATCCTCTCCACGTGCTCGTAGAGGCTCTCGTTGACCAGCTTCAGGTCGATCAGCGGCTGGTTGCGGATCTGCGTGAGGAACTTCAGGGCCTGCTTGCACACCTGGGGCACAGACAGAGGGGACAGGTGGACACGGACCAAGGAGCAGCCCCAGAGCAAGCTCGGAGGGAGGTTTGGAGTGGGCACTTCCAGCCCAGGGAATGCCCAGAGGGACCTTCAGGGAGCGGATGCTGGAGCGTTTCCCCGCTCCCTGCGGGGGCCCAGGCCAGGACTCACCCCTCGTTTGGTCAGGTCCCAGTTGTGGATGAGGCGGGAGGGGATCACAGTCTCCTCGTCCCGGTGGCAGCTGTCGCAGTAGTAGAGCCCCGAGAAGGCGCAGAGCTTGGGCCTGGCGAAGGAGAAGCCGATCTGCCGGGAGCAGCCTGCGGGAGCAGGGAGTGAGAGGGGACTGTGCTGCCCACAGCCCCTGCCCACCTCTGCCGGGATGGGGGAGAAAGTTTTGGCAGCACAGAATCGGACAAGGAAGTTTTGGGAAGGAGTAGAGACCACCTAAGGCATCTGAAGGATGTTCAGTGTGAGGCCTCCAGCCCCTTCCTCGTGGATTTAAGACTGTGACAGCAACTTTCAACAGTTGCTACTTCACTTTTTCTCCATAAAAAGGAGGCTGAACTATCTCTGAACCCACTTCTATCCATCAAGTGGTTCAATAGTTTAGGGTTTTTTTAGGAAAAGTGAATTCTGGCAGCATCCCAGTGGTTTAGGGAAGAACCTAAATCCCATGTGCTGCCCCATCACCTCCACCAGTAGCTTTGCACTATTCTGCCTTCACTCAGTCCTCTTCTTTTCTGCTGCTGTCACAGGGTACCAAACCCTCATCTGCAAGGGATGAGACCAGGATGGATTAACCCAAAAATCCCTTTATTATAGCAGTGGGGAACCCATCTCGGCTTTACTACCCCATCCACTGCATTCTGGAGTAGCTGGAACTCCCCCCCGCCCCCCCCCCCAAATATTCATGGAGATCATGTGCTGCTTTCTGAATTAATAATAAAACCCAGCCTTTATTGCTCATTACCCTGAGATGGAAGGGAACACATCGGGTGTCAGGCTGGGAGGGGGTGAAAGCAAGGCAGGCAGATCCCTAAAAAAAACCTACACAGAAAAACTGGGAATTTGTCTTTTTGGCTTGTTGCTTCCAGCTGTGGGGAGGTGGAAGATGCAGGACAGAGCCTGGAAGGGAAGGCAGAGACCAAATTGACCAGAAAAAAATTATATAAAAAAAGGAGAGAGATTAAAAGAAAAAACCCAACCTGCTGGAGGGTATGAGAAATATAATTGAAGCAGGAGAGAAATCTGAAATTTAATTAACTTAGCGAGGTAAAGAGCAAATTACAGCTTCCGTGGAGGTCAGTGAAGGTGCCACCAGAACCTCCCCGCATGCCGAGAGGCGTCAGGGGAAAGGTAAATTATTGTTTTGCAAAATCAGCCCGTCACACCCATGGCAATCCCCGCTCCTGTGCTGCCTTACTGGAAAAACTGCTCCAGATTGCACTTTCCCCACAGGCTGGGGCCTCAGAATGCCCAGGAAGAGAGTCCTGAGCTTCCTGATCCACCTAAGGTTGCTTCAACCCCAGTCCCATACTGTCTGTACCAAAAGCATCTTAAATGGGAGCCCAGTAACATCCCCGTTGGACTGGGCTGGGGAGGGATGGGGGCTTGGCATGGGGGGCTCACCCTGTGCCCACAGGACACCAAAGGTGCCCCTGACTGGGGAGAGGAAGCCCCACCAAGGGGATCTTGTGCTGCTGGGATTCCTGGGAAACCAGAGAAGCTGTGGTTGCCCCAGCCCCATCCAACTGGGCCCAATACCCAACTGGACCACTGAGTGTCCAAGGCCAGCTTGGACAGAGCTTGGAGCACCCTGGGATAGTGCAAGGTGTCCTTGTCCATGGCAGGGGTTGAACTGGATGGGCTTTAAGGTCCCCCCAACACAACCATTCCATGGTTCTGTACCTGCGCAGATGAAGCTCTGCGAGTCCAGGCCCTTCTCCATGGGGATGGCCACCAGGTACTGCAACAAGAAGCCATTTTCCTTTACAATGTTCTTCAGGACGACCTGGGAGTGCCCATCCAAGCTGCCCCCCAGGGTCAGCGCCTCCTCAGCACTCTCCAGGTAGGACATGAGCACCTCTCGGACCAGCTCCCGCCACGAGGCTGCCTCCTCTGCGTTCTCAGCCTGCAGCTTCAGCACGGCCTTGGAGGTGATCACCTTGAAGAAGGAGGGTCCCCCCAGGCTCGTGTCTGGAAGGATGTCCTGGATGGTCTCGATGCCGTAACTGTTGCTTAAAATTTTGTCATTGTTCCTGATTTTAAAGCACTTCAGAGTTTCTAGAGACAGGGAAAAAATAAATGGGACCCAGGTTTTTTCCATGTCCATGTACAGAACAGCCTCTTTGATCGCGTCCAGCTCTGGTTCTGGAGCTGCAGTCCAGTCCAAGCTGTTCCCAGGCACGTCACTGTACTGGAGAGCACTGGAATCGCCCTGGATGGGCTGGGCTTCGCCTCCATCCTCGGAATACTCCAGAGTCTCCCAGTCCTCCTCCTCCAGCTGCGGCCGGCACTTGCGCAGCGCCTCGCGGATCCTGTCCAGCCAGTCCTCGGCCTCATCCTGGGAAGGGGCTCGGAGGAAGAGCTTTTTCCCCAGGAAAACCAGCTCGAAGCGGCCGTCGGAGTGGGTGAGCGCCAGGGACTCGCAGCGCAGCAGGGAGTAGCTCTCCACGCAGATCCGGTCCTCGTGGTCCAGGAAGAGCCGCAGCTCCAGCGGGGACAGCTCGCAGGAAAACTCCTTCCATATCCCCATGGCTCCTCGCCGCTCCAGGCTGCCCAGCTTCAGCAGCCCCCGGAAAGGGTTGGAAAGACCTGGGGCAAGAGATGGCTCAGTTTAAGTGAGAGAGGGGAAGCCAGTGAGGAGAGAAAAGCCAAGAGGGGCTCAAAGCAAGCACCCGGAGGCACGGCAGGGGTGAGAGCCAGTGCTGGGACATGGTGGGCTGGGGTGGGAGCTGACAGGACCTCAGTCTCCATCATTGTCCACCTATATTTGGGTTTCTGTCCCCCTGCACTTGGGTTCTGAGGCTGGGAAGAAGCGTGATAAAGGAAAGGTGTCCCGCAGGGTGGACAGGCCCTCTCCCACCAGAATGCTTCCCACCAGGGCCTCCCTGGGCTCAGCAACGCCTTGGGAAGCTGCTCCACTGCCTTCTGTAGCTCCCAGTGCTGCTGTCAGCTCACACCAGCCAGCAGCTCTCCCCAGACAGCCCACCCCCACCTGGAACAGCCCCTGAGCACGAGGGCAGCAGGAGGTGGCACGTACCCATCTGCCTGCGGTGCACCACGCTGAAGCCCTTCTGCTCCCGCTCCGGGGACATTTTGGGCTTCCCAGTGTCCGAGGATGGCACTGAGAGCCTCTCTAAGTCCAGAGCACTGACGAGCCCCGGGGCTGGCCCCTCGCTGTCCCCCTCTGGCCCGAAGCCGTTGGTGTCAGCTGTGCTCCCGCTGCTCTCTCCTGGGGAAGGTCTGTAGAAATCATCTTCTGAGATCCAGCTCTTCTGTTAAAAAAATGAAATATTATGAATTATTAAGCTCATGAAACACCCTGTGCCCTTCAAACATACACATCCACAGCAACCCCTCCTTGGGGCTGCTCCTGCACAGCCTGAATCCCAGGCACTGATGTGTGGGATTTAATGGAAGGTGTCCCTGCTCATGGCAGGAGCTCTGGAACGAGATGAGTTTTAAGGTCCCTTCCTCCCCAAACCATTCCATGACTGACTGATTTTCTGCTGGCCATTCCCAGGTGGATGGCTCCCCTGCTCCCTCCAGTCAGAGAATGATCCCTGGAACTGTGTCAACAGCTGGAAAATACTGGGATTGTATTCTGGTGGGATGATAAAGTCCAAAATCAACCTGTTCTCTCCCCCTAAAATCTTTGTGGAAGGAGAGCACATTTCCTGCAGTGACCACAGGGCCGTGGAGTTTCACTGATGGGGATGAAATTCCAGCCCTGCCATGGAAGGGCACGAGCTGGAGCAGCAGCACCAGGAAGAACAGAGATGGTGACAGGCACAGAGGGTGAAACAGAGACCCATGGCTCACAAGAGGATGCTACAGGGGCCTGGGCTGTGCAGGGGAAAATAAGGCAGTGAAGGCAGAAGAAGTCTGTGTCTGAATCCCAGGAGGGGATGAGATCCATGAGCTGAAGAAAATGTGGCTGTAGCTGCTCTGGGAGCTTTTCTGGCTACAAGAATCCCAGAATCACTAAGGGAGAAAAGCCCTTCCAGTCCATCCTGTGCCCAATCCCCAACTTGGCAGCCAGACCAGGGCACTGAGTGCTATGTCCAGCTGTTCCTTGGACACCTCCAGGGATGGGGACTCCACCACCTCCCTGGGTAGCCCCTGCCAATGCCTGACCACCCTTTCAGTGAAGAAATTCCTCCTGAAAGGAGCAAGGTTCTGGGACAAGGTCCCTGAGCAAACACCAGGAGGAAAAAACAACCCAGCTCAGTGCTCTGGCACAAGGGAGCAGCATTCCTAGACCCTTCCAGGGCTGCATCCCAACAGGAATGTCCTTTTGACTCCCCTTCCCAGCCCCTCAAGAGCCTTTTATTTTGAATAACAACCGAAGTGACAGCAGAAGAGCTGTCACCACCCTGTGGGGAAGATCAGGGGTGGCGACTCCCGGATTACTCCTGGGGCAGGAACGCAGGTTGCTCCATGAGTCATGGAGAGCAGGGGGAATTTCCTGTTGACACAGTATGTTATACATAGATTAGGTCAAACTGGCTCGGGGCCACGAGGAAGCAGCGGAAACGGGATAAGCGGGAGGGAACCGAGAGGAGCAGAGAGCAAAAGGAGGAATGGTCTGGGGGCTGTGAGGTATATCCTACCCTCACCAGCGTGGAAAGGATGGGAACCAGCATGGAAACAATGGGAACCAGGACGGAACAGTCAGTAACAAATCAGCCAGAGGACAGGGCTGTTCAAAGGGTTTCCTAAAAGCAGGAGCCTGTGGCTGTGGATCAGCTCCCCGCTGGCAGCAGGGGAAATCCGCCACTGCTCAGGCCCAACACCCGGGAATGCTATCCCGCTCTGGGAACAGATGTGCTGCAGGAGGATTTTCCCACTGGGAAACTACTTCGTTTCCTGTCCAGTCAACCCTTTTCCCTCCTCTAACGTGGACCATGAAGAAAAATGGAGAAAAGTCCCCATGAGAACCTTGACTCCGGGGCTGTTTTATCACTTGCACACATCCCATGGCCAGATTTGTGTGAGAGCTCACCCCTCTCCAGACATCCCTAACAAATCCCAAACTTCCTGCTGCAGCTGCTCCTGGAGAGGGATGACTGACAAGCCAGGCAGGGCTTCAAAAGCTTTGGTGCCTCTTTCACCAGGGAATAGAGACTTTGATCCAGCTTCTCCTGAAGCAGCTGCATGGCGGCCACAGCTCCATGGGTTTGGAACCATCACTGATAACCAAGTGGGAGTAGCACAGACAATGGGAGTTTGGAGAAGTCTGTCCATGAAGTGTCCAAGGCCAGGTGGACGGGGCTTGGAGCACCCTGGTCTAGCGGAAGGTGTCCCTGCCCATGGCTTTAAGGTCCCTTCCAACCCAACTCATTCTGGGATTCCCTGATTCTAGAACAGCAGTGCCTATCAGAGCAGTTCCCAGTTTTATTTCCCTTTCACACTGGGTACAAAGCCGAGGAGAAGGGAAGGGAAGGAGCTGTGGCACCTACCGGGCAGCCCAGCAGGGGCGAGAGCAGGCACGGGGCCGTGGGGCTGCGGACTGCCTGGCTGTCCCCGCTGCCGCTGCTCTCTGCTCTGCCCGGACCATCCCGAGGGGCCGGAATTCCAGACGTGCCGTCGGCATCTCCATCCCCCTGCCCGGGGTGGGTGGGCTCTCCTGTCTGAGCAGAGCTGTCACTGCTGGGTGGAGGCTCCTGGTGCGTTCCACGGGTCGGTGCCGGGTGGGCGGGCGATACCGGGGGGCCCAGGGCAGGCCGGGGGGAGCAGCCCAGCACGCTGGGGAGCAGCCGTCCCTCTGGGGCCTCCGGGCTCGGCCTGGCCTTGCTGAACTCGGACAACACCCTTGAAATGGAAAAGTGATGGGTTTGAAGGCAGCTCAATAACCAAAACCTATAAACCCGCCCCCCCCGTTATTGCACATTGTAACCATGTAAAAACGGTTCAGCGTCACTGCTGGCCTCCACGGGCTGGCAGCACGGCATGCCTGGAAAATCCCAGTGATGCCAACAGAAAAAAGTGGGATTTGTGCTCCACAGAGCAGTGCCAGCCTCACAGCATGGAGCAGGACCCTGCCTGCGAAGGGAGCATTTCCCAATTGCACCCATTAATGGGGTTTAATTTGGTGGATGGAGGGACAGCACTGGGTGCTCCCCACAGCCCCATGTACAGCTCCTGGACAAGACTACAGCCTTGGACCATGTGCCAAATTCCAACTGTTTTCATTAATGAGCAATTAACAGTGGAGCCTGGCCAGAGGATCGGCTGTTCCCATGGTCCCACTTCACTGCCAGCCCCAGAATTAAATCAGCCCCAGATTAAAACTCAAAGGAGCGTCTCCATCACGAGTTTAATCCAATCAAGGCAGGTTCTTCCAGGATCATTGGAAGATGCAAAGTTCTGGAAGAAGAGAATTATGCTTTTATAGATGGCAAAGCAGAGTCTGCAGCTCCAACTCTTCCTGAAGACTGGGAAGAGGCATCACCCCGAGGCTCGGCTCCCTCAGAGTCACACTCTAAAGGTGGCAGGCAAAATATTTACAGATTACTCAGAGCTTATATAACCCTGGAAATCTTTGTGCTGGATGCTTGGCAGGAATAAATCACAAGGATGACAAACCAACACCCTCCCTCCCTGAATGATCTGCCGAAGCTGCAAATTACAACCCTTCCCTGTGACCAAACTCATTTCTTTCCCCCTGTGGAAAGCCCTGGAGCATCCCCCAGCGTACGCCAGGAAGATGTGACATTCCTGAAAGCAGGGAGCAGCATTTTTCTGACGTTTCTGCCCTGGTAAAGAGGGCACACACACACTTCAGTGGCCATGAGCTCATTTGCAGTGGCAGCCGGGTCTCAACAAGCGATGCTGAGCGGTTCATGAAAAGAACAAAAGCTCCTTCCAGGAGGGAAAAAGAGCTTGTTAAAGGCAAAGACAGAGAAAGCCTTCCTGCCTATAGAGAGAAAATATCCAGAGCCCAGAGAGGGTCAAAAATCCCTTTGGAGAGGAGATGTGGGGAGAGACTCACTCCTGCAGGGACCTGTCCAGGTCCTCGGCGGTGGCCGTGCCCAGGTCGGAGTCGCAGGACAGCGGCTCCTCGCCGCGCTCGGGGCTGCGGGCACAGGGCGCCGGGGGGAGGCTGTCGGAGCCCAGGCTGGACGAGAGCTGGGACGAGCTCGTGGTGTTCAGGCTCAGCGAGGACGACGTGAGCTTGATCTTGCTGCTGGCTTTGCCGATGGGCAGGACAGGGGCTTGGATCTCGATCTCATCCGACCCTGAGGACTGGGAGATGGAGCCCAGCGATGCTTTCCTGCGGGGTTCGGAGGCTGAGGACGTGAGGGGCTCCAGCAGCTCAGACACGGGACACAGACCCGACAGGGACAGCGGGGTGATGGTCCACTCGTTCAGAACTGCTGACTTGTAGGAGAGCTCGAAGGTTAAAGATGATAAACCCTGCAAGTAGCAGAGGAGAAACTCGCACTCCTCGGCGTCCAGGAGCAGAGCTGGGGCTTGGTAGTACTCGTGCAGCCGGGCCCGGTCCCGCAGCAGCAGCTTCAGGTAGCACTCCATGAGGCTGTCGTTCAGCGCCAGCCGCAGCCAGGCCCGGCAGCGCCCCACGTCCGTGTTGATAAACATCAGCTGTTCCAGCTCTGAGACAATATTTCTGGGAAAGGAGGAAAAAGAACAGAACAGGAGTGAGCGGCTCTGATTTGGTCCATGCCGGGGTGCAGGAGGGCCAGAGCCTCCATCAGACACTGCCCAGCCTGCTCTGCTACGGGGAGTTCAGGAGCTGGGATAAACGTGGCTGTGGAAAATCTCATCTTCATGGAAAGTGTGGTTTTCCACGGAGGGAGATGCCTCCTGGATGCCCCAAATGAAACATGTTGGTAAGGCCCCCAGGCAGCTCTGCGGTGCCTCTGGCTCCCCCTCTCTTTGACTGGGGACATCTCCCACCTATTGCTTGCACCAGGTAAGGATGCAGAGGGAGAATTCCTGCTGTCCCTGTGTGTTTGTGGGGTTTTTGCTGGCTGCATTCTCCTTAGTGACAACCACGTGTCTAAATCCTCACTTCAAATTTAAAAGCAGCCAAAACACAGTGAAACTCTTGTGGCAGCCCTCAAAAAACAACCTGACTGGGGTTGAGCTCAAGTAATCCCAAACTCCTGAATTCAGCTGTTCTTCCCTAAAATCCAACAGCGACACCATGCTCCCTGATCCTCCCTACTCCCAGCTCACACCTCAAAAACCAGAGCAAAGGTTTTGTAAGATTTCTTTTTTAATCTGTCTCTCAAGACAGAAGAAAAAACCTTCAAAGGGCACAAAAATATCCACAAAAATAGCATGTGAAAGAGTTATTTTCATCTGCTCTTTCATAATTCAGGAGTCGGTGATGGAGCTGGATAAGGCTTTCTGAACAATTTGTGTGTGGGCTGTTATTTACTGTGGGTGAACTTGACTTAGGGAGTGGCTCAGAAAACCCCAGCAAAGAGTGATCACTCAGGAGAGACCTCCTCAAAGGCTGGCTGGGACATGGGGAAATGGGGAAAACCAGTCCCAGCAGATCCAGGTTAGGAGAGAGCCCAGATCCCCGTGCTGTGCATCCCGTAAGTGGCTGCTGCTGGACAACAGTGTGGTCACTGGGGTTCCACTGGGCCCAGAAATCCAGCCTGGCACCCAGAAATAAATAAGAAAGGGGTTTGCCTTCAGTTTCAATCCTCAACTTTTTGGAGACATCAGCTCACCCCCAGCACACGCTGAGAGGGGAATCAGCACCTCTTGGCACCGCAGGGGCTTCACTCTGCTCCCTCCATCTCCCAGGGTCCTGGGCAGCCCCCCAGAGCCCTGTGAGAGCATCCTTCCCTGCAGCTGAGAGGACTGAACACACAGATGGGGTAGAGACACATCTGTCCATGGAGCCATCCTCCTCATTCCCTGAATCTGACGGCACAAAAAGAAGGGATAAACCTGAGTGTGCGAACCCCTGTCAGCAGCAAGAGCCACTCACCGATGTGTGATGCTCTTCAGCAGGCCCCAAAAAACTGGCTGGGGAAGGGGGCCCCGACCCCCTGATTTCTTCCCCTTCCCCCCACTCTCTGCCTTGATGTGCTTTGCCTTCAGCCCGTGCACAAACACAGCTTCCAGGGCGCTGCAGAGCGTGTTGGCGTTGCCGTCATCACTGGTGACCACAGCGTCCGAGCTCACGTACTGCTTCTGCAGAGCCTTGATGGCATTCACCAGTTGCTTCTTGATCAGCTGCAAGACAGGAGGTGCAAGTCTGGATTATAAAAGTGCAAATATTAGGAAGGATTTAATGTAAAAGAGCTCAAAAAACAGTCAGGCTCATCCACAGTGAAGCACCACATGACTCCTGCCTCATCCTCACCCTTTGCAGCAGCTGAACCAGTCAAGCTGGGGACTCACACTCCTGGCATCTGGCTTATTTTGTTATAAAAATAATAATTTATGCAGTTTTAGCTGGTGTTTCAGAACTGGGGTTGTCTTTAGAGTGTGTGGTGCTTCCTCTGCAGACAGCAAATGGCTTAAGGGGACGGTGAAAAAGGAATTGGTTCTTTGCAGGCGCTCTCTCGGGGGGAACACGAGGATTAAATGTGGGTGAGAAAGGAGAAACTCTGAGGAGGCAAAACATCCCCTGAGCTCGTGCAGGTCAGCCCAAGCAGCATGTGACATGTGACATGGGGCCCGCCAGCAGAAATCAAAGTCATCGACCTCAGCGGCTGTGCTGGGTGAACCCTCAGGGGACGGGCCCCAAAACAGCGGGGTTTGCAAGGACACTGGGGTTTAGCTGCTGCCCTCGGAGAGACTCCATGGGTTCTGAAGCTGGGACGTGGGAATTTTGCCTTCCAGCAGCTTTACTTCCACTTCCACCACTCCAAAGCAGCAAGTGTGGTGAATTTGACAATTTCATGCTGGTAGAGAGGATTTCTCCTAAAGCAGCTGAGCCCAGGTGTCTCAACCAACCTTATTTTAAACCAAGGTTGTGTTTCCCAGCAGGCGCTTGGAAAACAGCACAAATTCCTCCTCAAATTCCAACCAAACACTCCGAGTTTCAGCACCACACAGCATTCCCAGCAAGTGCTGAATGTTCCCTGAGCAGGGCTGTGCAGATTTTGACTCGAGCCTGGGTTGGCTGCACAAACCCATATTAAATTTCCAGCCTGGGATATTTTTTCAGTATCTAAATAAGATTCCTAGCAGCTGTAGCTCAAGGGCAACAGCCAGGGGAGTGTGTCTCTTATTTGGGGTGCTGTTTTCCAGCTTTTCCAGCTGCCCCCCAGGTCTGCTGCCCCAAGGAAGGAGCACTGAGGGCTGAGAAGGTTAAGCAGTGTGGATGATTTTATCAATCATGCCCGGATTCATCCATGGGATGAATTAAACACTTGGGTTCGACTGTTGGCGTTGAACTTTGCTTGTTGAACGGGTTTAGACTCCCAAATTTGGGTGAAGAGACCCCAAACTGGTGGGGGACAACACTCCATCCAGGTTTCAGAGCTGAGCACCTTCCCTGCCCCACGTGGGGTCCTGCAAAAGCCAAGGTGTGATTTACCCACACACCCCTTATTTCCTTTAATCCCCCAGCCCAGACAAACCATCAAGGATCTCTTCCCAATCCCAATATAAACCATCCTAATCCCAGCTGGAGGCACCCACAAGTCCCACCTATCCCCAGCAGTGCCTGGAGTTGCACTGGGAGCTGACTGGGGAGCACTGAGGGGTCTGGCTCACCTGGATGGCTTCCTTGGGGTCCTCGGGGTGGCTGGAATGCATCTCCGCTGCTGCTGCTCCCCGCGCTGCCTTCACATGTCACCTGTGGGACAAGGAAGGGACAGCTGAGCACCCAGGGGTCCCACCCCACTCACCTGCCAGGGAAAGGGCTCCTGGTGGCACCCAGAAGGGATGGAACGCCCTGAGGTGTTCTGCAGGTGCTCACTCTGTGGGATCTGAGCTGGGAGTGGCTGACAGGGAAAGGTACTGTGGTTCCCAGGGATGATTCCCAGACGCTTCCCAGGGACCAGGAGAGTTTCAGGGAAAATAGAGCATGGCCAAGAGACCAGGAGGGAGTAATGAACCCTTGGGAGGGGCTCTCAGGCAGCCCCCAGGCTGGGGGAGCTGCCAGGCAGGTCTGGACAGCAGTGCCACAGGCATGGCTAGGGACTGCTGCCCTTGTCCCTGTGTCACCTGGAATGCCTGAGCCTGAAAAAGGCACCCAAAATCCATGGGTGTGGCTCTAGGTGGCCTGGACAACGGATGTGACCTCCCAGCAAAGCCTGGGGAGAGGTGACAGCAGTTCAGCTCTCTATCACATGCCAGAGGAGTGGTGGTGCTCCAAACACAGCTGGGACAGACCCTCAACACAGAGCTGTCTGGGGAGATGAGAAAGAGTCATGGAATGCCAGGATGGTCTGGCAAGGAAAGGACCTCAAAGCCCACCCAGCGCCAACCACTGCCATGGGCAGGGACACCTCCCACCACCCCTGGGTTCTCCAAGCCTTGTCCAGCCTGGCCTTGGACACTTCCAGGGGTCCAGGGGCAGCCACAGCTGCTCTGGGCACCCTGTGTCAGGGCCTCACCACCCTCACAGGAGGAATTTCTTTCCAATATCCCATCTGAATCTCCATTTTTAGTTTAAACCCACTCTCCCTTGTCCTGTCACTGTCGGCCCATATAAAGCCCTCTCCACATTTTTTAAAAGCCCCTCTAAATACTGGAAGGCTTCTGCTTCTCCATGAGGCAGATGAACCCCAGGATCTCCCTATACTGGGGCATGCCAGGGCTGCTCTGCTGCTTTGATGGGAGACACAGCAAAACCATTGCCCTCCTGCTACAGAAAACCCTGGAAAAACCTGGTCTGAGCAGTCTGGGCAGCCTGGCCGGGTCACCTGCCACTGCAGGGGGGTTGCAGAAAACAAGGGACCTTTGACTTCTGACTCTTGGCTTCCTGCCCTGCTCCTCCTTCAGAGTCGTCTGTGAAACCCAGCTGTGCCTGAAGCCGTTGAGCAGAGCACGTGGTGTCAGCAGGACACCCATGGCACGGCTGGATCCCTCACCAAACACAGCTGGATCCTTCACCAGACACAGCTGGATCCCTCACCCCGCACAGCTGGATCCCTCACCCCACACAGCTGGGTCCCTCACCCCGCACAGCTGGATCCCTCACCCACCACGGGCTACTGCNNNGGCGGGCTCCCTCACCAAACACAGCTGGATCCTTCACCAGACACAGCTGGATCCCTCACCCCACACAGCTGGATCCCTCACCAGACATGGCAGGGCCTGGCATGGAAAGGGGTCTGAGAGCTGCTCCAGCACCTGCTACTGCTCACAGCTTCCTGAGGACATGAGAGGCCGGAGAAGGAGTTTATTTATAGAATCCCAGAATGGTCTGGGTGGGAAGGGACCTTAAGGATCACCCAGTGCCACGCCCTCTCATGGACCCGGACATCTTCTGCTATCCCTGGGTGCTCCAAGCCCCATCCAACCTGGCCTTGGACACTGCCAGGGATCCAGGGGCAGCCACAGCTGCTCTGGGCAGCCTGTGCCAGGGGCCTTCCCACTCTCACAGGGAGGAATTCCTTCCTAATATCCAATCCAATCCTCTCCTCTGTCAGTGTGAAACCATTACACCTTGTCCTATCAAGCTATTCCCTGAAGTTGAAATCATTTGCCATCCAAACAGAGGAGAGCCCAGCTGTGGGCCTCAGGGTTGGATCTACCTCCGGCAGACAACAGGCTTGGAATGGCATTGATGTCTCACATTTTATTTCCAAGCCAACACAAAATCCCCAGAGCTTTCCCTGAGCAGAGCTGACAGCATGAACCTGGCCCTCTCCTGCCAAGCCTGGGCAGAACCGTGGTTTGCTGAGCAGCTCCTACATGGCCACAGCCAGTCCTGAAGGAAGCAGCGTCCAAATCAGGAGCAGTTTAAACCCAGAGCGGCCGAAATCTGGAGTGGCCCAAACCCAGAGCAGCCTAAGTCTGGAGCAGCCCAGATCTGGAGCAGTTTAAACCCAGAGTAGCCCAAGTCTAGAGCAGCCCAAATGCAGAGCATCCCAGACCTGGAACATCCCAGCCCCACAGCATCCTGTGCAAGTACCAAACCAGTTGGCCCTGCTGAGAGCAGTAGGACAAGAGCTCTTTGGGCCCAGACCCAGCACAGATCCTCAGCGTTTCCAGGGTTCACAGATGATTTCAGAGAAAATGAAACTGTTTCTGCTGTGACTTGTCATAAGATTTCCTCTCCTTGTGTTGCAACACAGAAATGGGGGGAGCACAGGGATGACAGGACAGTTAACCTCTGGCTCAGGAGCTGCTGGGCGGTTGGGGGAAGCCAGGCAGCCTGAAGTTGCAGCAGTGGTTGACAAGGACCACAGGGAGCCACCCCCATCTCTGCCTTCCACCCAGGAGGTTCCTCAGGGCTGGGCAGCCTCTGCCCCTTTCCCCACCACCTCCCTGAGGACAAGAGACACATCCCCCCCGAGACACTGACTGTGGGAGACCCACGGATGGGAGAGTCAAGGGTGGGAAATCCAAGAGTGAGAGGAGACCCAAGTGTGGGAGAAGACTCAAGGGTGAGAGACCAGAGAGTGGGAGATCTGAGGGGGAGACCCAAGGGTGGGAGACTTGAGGTGGGGCACGGGGTGGCATTTCTCATGCCCAGCGAGGCAGCACAGGTGTTGCAGCTCCAGGACCACCCTGGAGTCCTGAGCTGTCACAGGGAAAGAGGTGACAGCAGAGGTTTTGCAAAGACGTCTTCTGACTTTTACAAAGACCTGGTCTAAGTTTTACAAAGTGAGTTATTCCCCCCAAACACTCTCTTTTGCCAGCATCGCCTCTCCCAGTGCCTGCAGGAGGCGAGAGCTGAGGAGGACAACCTGCCACCTTCACCACGGGACTCTCCACTCCCACCACAACCAGTTTAACCAGTTTGTTCCAGCACCATGAATCCAACAGCAGGTTGGATTCCCAACCACTTCTGTTGGGACAGCATTTTCCTGAATAACGAGTGCAACGAAGCAGCTCTGAGGTGGATTTCACCTAACAAAATCTTGGGTGAAACACAGGGAAATCAGAACAGCAGCCCTGGCACTGGGTCTAGAAAGAACCAGAGGGCTCTGGAGCACTTCCAGGCAGATCCTGGAAAGCCATGACTGTTCCTTGTGATCTTGGAAGATAAGAGATGGGATTGATATGCGAACACAGAGACAAGCACAGCTACAGCAGAGGAAAACCCACCAGGTTTCCCAGCAGTCACCACCCCGGCAGCTCCCGGGCTGCAACAGGGCAAAGCAAACAAGTGAGGAACAACCCCAGGCAGGGAGTCCGACCTACCCAGGAGGAGAGCCACGGTGCGAGGGCAGAGCTGCTGATTTCCCAAACTGCTGCAAACCAGCCAGATTCTTTGGGAACAGCTGGAATCAAGGCTCCTGCCAGCAGAGCAGAGCCCCTGTCCCAGAGCTCGGCTCCTCGGTCTCCTAAGAAGCGACGCTCGGTGAGTTATAAATAAACAGCAGGTCACTGCCTGTGCTCTGGGATGGAAAACAACAGCCCACGACAGCAGCGTGAGCGGTGACTCAAGGCCTGGACATGGAGCCAGTCATTTTCCAAGCACGAGTGCTGTGCCAGTCACCCTCCGCCCTGGGGACATGGGACTCTGGGGGCACGGTGGGTCCAAGGGCTGCTGTGGGACAGCCCTCTCCTCCCACACAGCTCCTGCTTTCCACACAAAGCTGACAGCAAGCTGGGCCCAGAGGCAGCCCAGGAGCAGGAAAACCAGTGGCATGGCATAGGGATTGGCTGGTTGGAGGATAAAACCCCTGGGAACAGCTTGGCGAGGGTTAGGACAGGACAGAGCCCCAGCAAGACCCTCATGGTCTGACTTTGGCTCCTTCCCTGTGCCCAGCCTGAGGCAGCAGCGCTGTGACTCCCAGGGCAGGAACACAGGCATGGAGTGAAGATGGGACCATTGCACTACCCTCATCCCTATTTGTCACAGCTGACAAACCTCGTGGTGGCCAGAGAAATGTCACCAACGATGAACCCGTCCAGCTTCTGCCCCGTGGGGGCCCAGGAGCAGCCAGGGGAGGAAGAGCAGCCACTGAGCTCCCAGCCTGGATGTGAGACTGTGCTTCCCAAACACTCCAAACTGGGAATTTCCTTCAGCCTGTTACCTACTCCTGCACCAGGCTACAATTTGCTGGAGCCACAGGGAGAGCTGGGGTTGATTTTCCGCAGTGCTGCAGCTGCTGGAGCCGCCATGCATGGACCAAGCAGGTTGTGAAAGCCCCAGCGTGTTGAGGCAAGATGTTCCCAGGTTTATATTCCCAGTTTTTGTGTTGCTTTGGATTCCCAGCGCTGGAGTTTCCCCGTGGAAGTTGCTGGTGCCATCCGGCTGGGCGGGCGGCTTGCATCCCTCGGCAGGGGGACGGCGGTCACTGTGAGGAAGGCAGTGAGGAAAGAGCTTTTTAATCTCTACATTTTACACAAGAATTACCCAGGGCTTGTTTGCAACTGCTCATTTTATGTGATTTATTGAGAATGTAACACAGGATAAATCAGGGAAAGCCGTAAGGATCCCACAGGTGCTGGGATCTCTGCCTGGTGGGAGGAACAGGCCGGGAGCTTTGGGGTGTCAGCGCTGGTGGCAGTGAATCGAGGACCAGACACCCACCCCCAGCGGGGCCCCACGGAAAGGCACGTCTGACCTGCTGTCCCCCCCATGGGGGACACGGAGAGGAGGAACGAGGGGCCAAGGCTGCTGGCTGGGCAGCGCAGCCCAGGCGTGCGGGGCCTGGCACGGGCGGGCCGGGGGTGCCTGTGGGGGCACCAGGGCGGCTGGGGAGGGAGCGGGGCCTGCCCGGCCCTGGGGAGGAGCGAGCGGCCGTGGAGAGCTGGGGGAGCAGCGCTCGCTTGCACCACCCTGCACCCCCTCCCCCTGCACCCCCTGCCAGAGCGCGTCCCCCGCACCCCCGGCTGACCCTCAGCACCCCCTGGGCGCCCCTCAGCCTNCACAAGGACAGACACCTGGACACGCACATGGACACACACATGGACACACCTGGACAGACACATGGACACACCTGGACACACAAGGACAGACACCTGGACACGCACATGGACACACACATGGACACACCTGGACAGACACATGGACACACCTGGACACACAAGGACAGACACCTGGACACGCACATGGACACACACATGGACACACCTGGACAGACACATGGACACACCTGGACACACAAGGACAGACACCTGGACACGCACATGGACACACACATGGACACACCTGGACAGACACATGGACACACCTGGACACACAAGGACAGACACCTGGACACGCACATGGACACACACATGGACACACCTGGACAGACACATGGACACACCTGGACACACAAGGACAGACACCTGGACACGCACATGGACACACACATGGACACACCTGGACAGACACATGGACACACCTGGACACACACGGACAGACACATTGACACACACATGGATACACACCTGGACACACACGGACAGACACCTGGACACACACGTTGCAACACACATAGACACACACCTGGACACACCTGGACACACATTGACACACACATGGATACACCTGGACACACCCCTGGACACACCTGGACACACACCTGGACAGACACATGGACACACCTGGACACGCACATGGACACACACCTGGACACACACATGGATACACACCTGGATACACACCTGGACACACCCCCAGACACACACATGGACACACCTGGACACACACATAGACACACACATGGACACCATCACACACATGCAGGGTGCCCCCAGGGCGTCACGGCCCCGGGAAGGCTGTGGCTGTGGAGGCTGGGCTGCGGTGGCTACTTGGGACACCCAGGGCTTCCTGGATCTCCCTTGTTCCCAGTCCCTAGGGAGGAGCTTTGGGGTGTCCTAAGCATGGCACCCACCAGTGGCATCCTCCTCTGTGGAGAGGGGTCATGGAGTCAGTGGTCCAGATCTAGGGGTGCATCTTGTCTCTGGGTAAACCTTCCTTAGGGTTCTTCTGTCTGGAATAACAGCAAGGACACAACATCTGAGGAAATAAAGGCAAGGAAAGGAAATAACAGTGAAGGAAATTCAAGGAAATAGTCAAGGTAATAGTAGTAAGGAAATAGCCAAGAATATAGCCTCCAAGAAAGTAGGATCCAAGGAAATAAGAGCAAGTAAATGACAAGGAAACAACAGCTGAAGAACTGGGATCTAAAGAAATAGCCTGGGAAATAGCCACCAAAGAAATAGCATCCAAGGAACACCTCAGCAGTTCCTACATCAGAACAAGAGCTGAAGAAAAAGTGCAGCCATTGCCTGTACAAAAGTATCTGCCAGGCCCTCGATACCAAGGAAAACGAATCCCTGGTTGAGTCCAATGCAGAGGTCTGGGATGTGGAGGAAGAAATTTTCCTACACCCTTCAGCTTGCTGGGAAGACAATGGGCTTGACTTAAGTGGCTGGAAACAGGCAGGCCCTGGAAAGCACAGTGGAGGGGAAGGAATTGGAGACGTGAGAAAGAGCAGGAAACACATGGCACCTGACCTCACCTGCTCTGCATCCTCATACTTCTTCTTCCTCACTCTCTCTCACAGATTTTCAGAGAACCCCAGAACACATTGCTTGTATCCCAGGGGTACCCAGAGCCACCAAGAGCTCCCCCTCTGCCACCACTCAGTTCAGCTCCCAAGGGTGCACAGGGACACCAGGAATAAAAACAATGCAGCCATCAGCCTGGGAGCCAGGCAGGTGTGAGGGAGGGCAAAGGGAAGGAGGAGCAACCCTCAGGGGTGCAGGGGGGACAATGCTGCTTGTGCAGCCCCAAGCCAGCACCACGGGGACACCAGTGCCATGGCCTCTGCAGGAGGACACCGGCCATTCCCCTTCCCACCCAGCGCCCAGAGCTCTTGTGCTCGCAGCAGAC